>OZ010715.1:17605010-17871785 GCA_963932345.1 Ophion ventricosus | reverse complement strand
CTCCCCCCCTCTCTCTCTCTTCCTCTCGTTCGTCTCGACGCTCTCTATCGTACCAAAAACCATTACGTTGCCGTATAAACACGAGTTCAAACTATATATATATATATATATGTATCGTAGGTTATAACACAGCGTTGAGCCCCCGTTTCGTGTTCGCCGCCCCGCGAGTATGTACACGCCAGAGCCAGGCGAGTCGACCATTCTATCCTGGGCCCCGGTGTCTCTGTCACCCGACGTCCCTCTGCGACGTTCAGTAACGTATTTGACTGGGGACCGGGCCCTTCCCTGAAGCCCCCCCCCCCCCCGCCCTTCTACCTGTTCGCAACTTCTATTGTCTCGGGAAAAATTCCTCATGAGCGCCGCCATTCGCTCGACAATAAGGCATAACCTCAAAAACTCTCGTTAACGCCGAGATGAGCGCGTATCCCGTAAAAGCTTCCAACTTCTACCGGAAATACGCCATTGACACGTCACGTTTTCCTAGAATGATATAACAATTATACGCGCTTTTTTGTTTCGTTTTGTTTTGTTTTTTTTTTTACGTTGTGTTTCCGTAACTGACAGCGAAGTCGAAGCCTTTATCAACGAGAGACCTTTCTATTTCCGCAGTGATGTAGAGAACGACGACGTTTTTACGTATTCGTACTTACAGCCCTGTCCCTCGGCATAGCTCTCTGCCTCTTGAGTGAGCTCCTGAGCGGCTTATACGTACATTGGTATTCGTAGATTCGTACTTTAGATATATGTATACGCGTCCTGTTTAGTATCTGAATGTGAAGATGTGTGTCTGTGTGTGTGTGTGTATGCTGGCGCGCAAGGATATCGTGGCGGTGGCCAACTGTGCCCAATTGTGCCGAACCGTCGGGCTTAGTTGCACCCTTGTGAACACTGCTGGAACGTCTACGCAGAGAACCGAACACAGGCCTTTCTATATCTCTTCGCAGACCGAGAACGAGAGAGAGAGAGAGAGAGAGAGAGAGAGAGAGAGAGAGAGAGAGAGAGAGAGAGAGAGAGAGAGAGAGAGAGAGAGAGAGAGAGAGAGAGAGAGAGCCCACAGAGTGCGGGTTTTCCGTACTTTCATTTTCTCCTTTACCTTCGTTTCATTTTTTTTTTTTTTTTTTCGAAAAATGTCCAGCCCCTATCGAGATAGAAAGAAAATTATAGTTGTGCCTACTTTACATACGTGTACGCTCGAGCGGTTGTATACGTCTTTTTTTTTTATTCTCCCGCTCACATACATAGCCTTGCACGTACATTATTATACGTGCTGCTAATCGGCCTGGCTCGGGACTCCCTTCGTGCTCGCGGATCGAAGAAACCCTAGGTATACGCTTTAACGTGGGTGCCCCATATATACGTATGTATGTGTGTGTGGGCGCACACAGACACACGCACGGGCATGCAAAGGCACATACACATGTGTTTACGACCGCATGCGAAAGTGTGGCCGTGCGTGCGCGACGCATGTGTCCGTATTTCTATTCGTATACGTATGCACACGCACTAGCTGGTACGTATCTCTACGTGACACTTGTTACCGGACCGTCAACGTTACGCGATTATCAACCTTCGATATGTACTCGCGCGAGCAGCTGCTCTGTGTCCGTTTTCCTACATTAACACGCGCGCACGGGCACGCACACACACACGCACACACACACCTGCGAATCGTCTCGAACTCGCACTCGTAATTATATCGTGTGTGTGTGTGTGTGTGTTTCGAAAAAAAAATAACACTCATTCTTCACCTCTGCAAACAATATTATTAGGCATAGAAAAAATGCAAGATGCGAGATCTCAAGCTCGTGTTGGGACAATTTTTTTTTTCTCACTTTATTAGCACGGGAAATTTGCTCTTTACGTTTAACGGGACTGCAGAAGCTTGGAGCCCAAAAAAAAGCGATTTTTCATGTTTTGCACGGAATTGATACACCATCTGGCAGAGTTTGAGTTTTTTTTTAAATTGTAAAATATTGATAAACGATTGAGTTATTGTTTGGACAAAGTGCCACCTCTGCTGCAGGCGTAATTGGTGAAAGCGGTTCAGGCATACTACGTTGATCGGAAGTAAAAAATTAAAAAAAAATGTACTTTTAGCATAATAATTGAACTTTCGTATGATCGGATACTTTTTTGAAATTATGAACATTACGGAAATGGCAAGCTGTAGAAAAAAGATTCGATTTTCGATGAAACAAACATCTTTAATCGTTTGTTAGCGACAAATGGATAAACGTATCAAAAAATAATCCGCGTTTGCGATAGAAAATATTATAAACTAAGCTCTGTCCGAATTTAAACCGAATCGGACGAATAGATTTCGTGATACGACTTAGACAGTTTCGAGAAAAACGCAAAATAAATAAGAGTAAGTCGCGTTCGATCCTTCACAAAAATCGTCTTAACACGGTGAACCCTTCGAATCTTCGCAAAATTTTTATTGCAAATTAATGTCGAAAAGGTAGGCTATAAAACTACGTAAAATCGTATTACCGAAATTTCACGCATATGCAGACGACTTAAACCTGAATAACTCGGCAACCAATAAATATTTCGGAAAACCGATTCAAGATTCTTAGAACTGATCCTCGGGGTTTTCAAACATTTCTTTAATCCCGATGTCATTGTTTTTACACAAATTATAGCTAATTGAAAATATCCTTTTTTTTGGTGTCGGCATGAATACCTGCATTTTTCAAACAGCTGCACTTTGTGTCAAATTAATGATATCGGGATTTTTGAACAAGCTTTTTGAAGCTAGACGCGTCAGCTTTAAGAATCTTCAAGCGTTATCGAGAGATATCAATGAGTTTTTCGAGATATTTTAGTTTTAAACTTAAGGCGAAGTAAAAAAAATTTACCACGTGAAATAGCAAGAGAGATGGGTGAAATTTTCGAACAGAGATTTCTCAGAGATGAAAAATATTTGGGGCAAAAGAAAATTGTCAAGCTCTGCGTCAGGGAATTCTCCAGAGCCTGATGATTGGTTTTTATTTTAAAAACATTAGCATCTATGAGAAAATTCGGTTTGAAAATTTGTTTGGGTTTGTTTGGGTTTGTACTTGCCCTTAAAGTGCTAATTTCTCGTTTCCTTGGGAAAAAACAATTATTTCACGCTACCAAGTTTTCTTAGGTCGAAGAACTCAAATTTAATATTTTTCTTATGCCCAATAATAGTGTTTATATATAAAAAGGCAAAGTCCTGACTGACTGACTCATCGTCGCCCAGCCTAAATCGCTGAATGTAGAAACGTGAACTTTAGAGGGAATGTTGATTTTATTATGTAGGCACCATTTGGGAAGGTTTTTTTTTCGAAATTCATCCTTTAAGGGGAGAAAAGGGGTGGCAAAGTTTGTATGGGAATTTAAAAAATTCTGGTCGAATTTACTTGACATTTGGTATTCGTGCTCCTTGACACAATTAATGAAATACGTATTTCAGCTTTTTTTTTAGAAATTCAACCCCTGAGGGGAGAAAGGGAGTGGCAAAGTTTGTATGAAAAATATTTAAAAATCGGGTAAAATTTACTTGAAACTTTGTATAACTGTTCCTAGACACAATTAATGAAATTTAAGCGTTTTTGGAATTTCAATCCTTAAGGGGAAAAGAGGGTAGCAAAGTTTGTATGGTAAAAGATAAAACAGTGCTGTAACTGACTGACATATAGATAACGCACAGCTTAAACCGCTGAAGATAGAAACATGGAATTCGGAAGATATGTTCCTTAAAGGGCGTAGAGGTGTAGTAAGAAAGATTTTTTTTTAAGTCAACCCCTGAGAGGATGAAATGGGATGTGAAATTTTGTATGGAAAATTTCAGTCTTTGCGTGTATCAACTTGAAACTCGGTATAAATATTCTTCAAAATAAATAATTAAATACATATTTTAGAATAAAAAAAAACAACCCCTAATCAGGGGTGCGACGGGGTGTTGAAATTTTACGGGAAAAACGAATTTCCTGCTTCTATCTCAATTAAATTTGGAAGATATGTTCCTTAAAGGGCGTAGAGGTGCAGTAAGAAAGAATTTTTCAAATGTCAACCCCTAAGAGGATGAAATGGGATGTAAAAGTTTGTTTGGAAAATTTCAGTCCTTGTGTGTATCAACTTGAAACTCGGTATGAATATTCTTCAAAACAAATAATCAAATGCATATTTTAGAATTAAAAAAAACAACCCCTAATTAAGGGTGCGACGGGGTGTTGAAATTTTACGGGAAAAACGAATTTCCTGCTTCTATCTCAATTAAATTTGGAAGATATGTTCCTTAAAGGGCGTAGAGGTGCAGTAAGAAAGATTTTTTCAAATGTCAACCCCTAAGAGGATGAAATGGGATGTAAAAGTTTGTATGGAAAATTTCAGTCCTTGTGTGTATCAACTTGAAACTCGGTATAAATATTCTTCAAAACAAATAATCAAATGCAAATTTTAGAATTAAAAAAGAACCCCTAATTAGGGGTGCGACGGGGTGTTGAAGTTTTACGGGAAAAACAAATTTCCCGCTTCTATCTCAATTAAATTTGGAAGATATGTTCCTTAAAGGACGTAGAGGTGCAGTAAGAAAGATTGTTTCAAATGTCAACCCCTAAGAGGATGAAATGGAATGTAAAAGTTTTTATGGAAAATTTCAGTCCTTGCGTGTATCAACTTGAAACTCGGTATAAATATTCTTCAAAACCAAAGTTGGTAGTAACTAGTTACTTCAGTATCGAATTCGATTAAAGATACTCGATACAAATGTATCGAGGAACAAGAATTCGATCGATACATCGCTACAAGAGTAGCGATATCCAACAATCGCTCGATACTTTTGTATCGAGTAATGAAAAATCCTTTAATACTCGATACTTTTGTATCGAGTAACGAAAAGTTTTGCGATACTCGATACTTTTGTATCGAGTATCGAATAAATCTTCGTTACTCGTTACACAAGTATCGAGTAACGAAAAGCTTTTCGTTACTCGATACTTGTGCCATTCCAAAGCCTCAAAATACGAAGCTATTCTGTTAACAGTTTTGTAATTGCTCACCGTTGATACAGAACCCTTGTACTCGAGGGAAGGTAAAGAATTTCCGACTTTTTGTCAATTTGCCAAAATTTGTAATAAAAAATTCGAAACGATGATAAAATTCTTGAAAAGTTTATATGCATTCGGAAAATTTAACAATTTCATTTCAAATAACAAAAAAAAACAATTTTATAAAAATTTAAACAAATAACAATATTATAAAAGTATCGAGTATCGAAGAACTTTTCGTTACTCGATATAAAAGTATCGAGTAACGAAGAGTTTTTCGTTACTCGATACTCAAGTATCGAGTATCGAATAAATGTTCGCTACTCGGATACAAAAGTCGCGATTTCCAACAATAGCTTGATACTTTTGTATCGAGTAACGAAAAGTTTTTCGATACTTGATACATTTGTATCGAGCAAAACGTAACGCCCGATACAGATTTTGGACAACTCTGTTCAAAACAAATAATTAAACGCATATATAATTTTTTTTTTAAACAATCCCCAATAAGGGGCGCGGGTGGCAATGAAGTTTCTATGGGCCAAAATCCACGCGGGCGAAGTCGCAGGCGGACGCTAGTACAGTACAACCCCGATTAACCGGGGTCGGGTTATCCGGGGAGCGGATTAACCTTGCGTCTCTGCGCCTGCCGTGCGCGACGCGCGAGACCCTTCCAAATTCGCTTGCGGTCTCGGCGCTTGTCCTGATACAAACTTACAATGTATCAAATACTTCATGTATACTAAATTCATCAAACTCATATAGTATATTACAATCTGACGTTTGCCAGTCAGTAGTTGATCGCCAACCTGAGCTGGTTCTGCTCGCAATAATATATTTTGCGTACCGTGCTCGGCCAAAACATGAATCCACCAGCGATTAATAAACGTAAGCGAAATGTATTATCAATCGATACCAAGTTGCAGATCTTGGGACAACATGATAAAGGCACGCGGTACCCGTCAGACCGGTAACTCACATAGAAGCTGGAGAAGCGATTGGAATCTTACTTGACTATTTCGAACAGCAAATAGGCAGCAGTTCAATTGACTACTTACATCTCAGAAAAATGAGTCATGTGATAGAAGAAAACAAGAGGAGAAGCCAAAAACAAACTAAATTAACTAATTATTTAAAAAAACAAGACTAAAGTATTAACGCAATATCGGAAAGAAACCAGAGAGCTTTATATATTAGTATGTAATATTCATTAACTCCATGTGATTAAATTTGAATTTTACTATGTAGTCAAAATAAAAAGTCGTGACCCTTAATTCGGATTAACCGTGGTTTTCAGTTATCCGTGGACCTTTCGGTCCCAACCCCCCCCCCCCCCCCGGTTAATCGGGGTTGTACTGTACTATATAAAGTACGCGCAGAACAATATAAAATAAATGGCAAGGTGCGTATGTTATTTTGTCTTGTGTAGCATATATATATATATATATACGATTTTAACTTTTCTAGCGATTCGTAATTAACATCTTGCACTTGCACCGCGTACATTCGCATTTAATTGCGCGTCATCCAATAAGCGCATCCGCAGGGAATTCTTTCCTTCCACGATGAGCGCTACGAGACGACAAATAATTCTGAACCCCGCGCGAGGCTGAGGATAGCGCGCGACGGTAAAAATAAGTATTGCGGAAAGCTCGTTCGATATTATTTGCCATTGAGCAACGTCCGCATTTGGCGACACACTTCCTGCGCGATCGACTATCACTCACGGACAACTTGCCGATGATGAAAACACACGCGAAACTTGTAAACAGGGCAATTCGAGCAACGCCACGCGCAGCAGTTGCCACACATGTGCGTGAATTATTGCTCGTAAATGTGTGGGTGTGGGTTTCTCTCCGTCTCTGTCGCTCTCTGCGTGGCGCGTAAAGAAATAGAGGAAAAAAAATGTATACGTACGTTCTTCTTGGCCTGAAGTGGAATTCGTTTAAAATTTGGCAAAACATTCGATGTTTTTTCTATTGTTAATATTATTCAAATGACGATGCTAATACGTAAACTAGCGGCGATTATTTTTTACGTGCTTTTTGCAGTTTCCAAAACAACGGTCAAGTCGCAAAATCAATTTTTTAATCTTTTTTTTTCAAACTCCAACCTGTTACATTTCTTCAAATCGCGATCGCTTTTGCCTTCTAGACATTTTATCTCAAACGCCATAATTCCATGGTGTTGAAGTTTGCATCGTTGATATGCAACGAAAGTTCCTCTGGATTATTTTTTAAAAATTATTATCGAAAATTATATTTTGTAGATTTAGGTTGTAGTTCGGTAAATAAAAATCTTTAAAAATGTTCGCGTAATTTTCGTAGCTTAAATCTGCCAAAGAAAATTTGGGAAATACAGAAAAAAAATGTTTCGTTGCATTCCAACGATGCAAACTTCAACGTCGCATTGTTCCCGAGATACCCGAATTTTTTAAAAATTGCCACTACTTTACGAAAGGTTGAATAAACTAAAAAACGGTCAGAAAAGAATTGTTTAGGGCAAATCGGAGGTAAACTTTGGCCATTTCAAGTTCCTGCACGGAGAGAATTAAAAAGTAATTTTTGTCGTGAATTTCACGGTAAAAATTACCGTGATATATTTCAATGTGGTGACAAGTGAGAAAAGCATAATAATTCGTATGCGACAAGTTTTTTTTTAACTCGCGTTACAGAAAATTTCAAATAAGTAGCTAAAATTTTACAATACAAGAAGGGTAGCACGCACGATAATTTTTACCGAGAACATCATACATTTTCCTATAACACTCATTAAATTTTATAATAAATCTTAAAATAACTGTTATAACGACGATACTCTTTTATAGACATTTTTGAAAGGCATAAAGTAATAAAATGCACAGTAAAATTTCGCTGATATTATATATTTTTTAAATTTAAGTTTTGCGTATTTTGTTACACATGAAAATTTACTAGAAAATCTGGTAAAATTTTCTATCTGAAGAAGAAATTTTATTTTATTTTCGTGAAAATCTGTGTTTTACTCAGTAATAATAAGCGAAGTTTCAGGGTTGTCATCTGGTTACCGTTACTGCACGGTCATTTTTAACATTTAATTCTCTCCGTGTGCGAGAAAAAATTCCCGTGTTTATATAAGACGAGTAAGATTGAAGAAAATGAAAACCGACGTTCAAAAGGTCACCTAGGGAGTGCGAAAAATAGTAGAGGAAGGGAAGAAACCGAAGAGCCTATTTTTTTTTAATCTTTTAGTTACTACCTCGAACCTTCTTTTTGCGCTTTCGTCTGGACGGTATCCGTTATCTTTCATCTTGATCGAAAATTTGGAATCGGTACTTTTCACTGACCGTTTGCATGTATGGATCTGTATTCAAAAAGTGTTCAGTGACTAAACAACTCTCCAGCGAGGCACATATTATTATTCGATACTAGTTGAATAAATATCGTTTTATGATGGCAAGGTGTTTTTTTTTCTTCTTCTTAGGAACGCTCAGGTTACGGGAGAAAGGTCCATGATTTTTATGGTCATCCAAAATTTACTGGGTTTTATCGCGTTTAAAGGTCTCCCAGAGATGCAGTCGTATAAATGTCAATTATACGTGGTATACCTGCGAAAATACCGTTACGGCGAATTCACCGACATTTATATCGTGCGCACCCTATCCCTTTTAGGTACACTCCTGTTCACCTTTTGTCTATAAATCGGAAAGAAATAAAATTTCATTGCCGAACGATACAAAAACGAGACGAAACCAAAGAGGATGTTTTCTTTTTTTTGCTATTCCATCAACTTAATTTTTCCGAACAAAATCGTAGGATTTATGTCGCCAATATTTGCGTCTTTACAGATACATCTCGTTTTTTTTTTTTTCGGATGAAAATAAAATTATATGGCTTTTCGAATGTAAAAAAAAAAAAATTATCCAGTTATGATTTCGGTTGAATTATTAACCTTGCTTGTCTTTGTTCAGGAAAGATGAACAAAAAAAAACGTAGCTTCGTATTCCCTGAATCGTGGCCGAATATCAGTGAAATTCTATAATTATCAGTCACCGCACACGTATACGAGGAAAAGTTGATAATATTCCGAGGCAACGGACGACAACACGTGGCGCACTCCGACGTTTTCAGTGTACGCTCTCTCTCTATCGTACGCCTTCTGCCTCTGTCCGCCCCGGCGGAAATAAATACCCGTCGACTATCTAATTCTGATGAAATGCCTTTTCAATGTGAAAAACATGTTACGAAAAATAGAATTTTTTATTAACAGTTTTATATTCATCGTGGGTGTGTGGCAATAAAATATGATACATCATATCGATAAAATTCACTCTACACGATCGAATTCGAATTATTTCAAACTTTGAATAG
The DNA here is from genome assembly GCA_963932345.1 of Ophion ventricosus. Classification (NCBI taxonomy): domain Eukaryota; kingdom Metazoa; phylum Arthropoda; class Insecta; order Hymenoptera; family Ichneumonidae; genus Ophion; species Ophion ventricosus. The sequence continues at coordinate 17,862,418 of OZ010715.1, read as the reverse complement.
CTGTATATCGTTGAAAAATATTCGGCCCACGCTGGGCTTTGTCGCAAAATTTTCTTATTTTTACGTATAATTAAAAAAATGAAAAATTATTGCCTTTTAGAAAAGTAGCGCTAATAGTACATTATGACACGACGACGAAAAAAACTTTTACCAACGAGTGTGAGTTTGCAGCACGAGTCAGAGGCAAGTGTCGCAATCACACGAGATTAGCAAAAGTTTTTCCGTCGAGTGTTATACGAAATCTTAATTTACGAGGTGTGAAAATGGGGGTTTTACGCACGCGAAACGTGCGTAAAACGTTTCTTCTTCTTTCATTTATAATCTTCTACCAAAAGCGCGTTGAAAACTGAACAAAAGGCGTACGAATGATTTGTTATGTGGTAATTTTCGAGTTATTGCAGTTCGAAGCAAACTTAGCTACCAAAGTTTCATAATTTACCAAATCGAAAGATGCAAGAATTGGTGACTTCTTTTTTGCATAATTATTGAAAATTCATACGAAGAAAAGATTATTATTTTTGTAAACTTAAAGAATATATACGGACGGTGAATAAGTTCTCGCTGTTTTTTTAACAGATGGAATGACCAGAACTGCGTGCGTGTAGTTTAACATGGTAACGCATCTATAAAGAAGTACTATAAGCAAGATTGATATTAAGTGTATGTCATTTCGCCGAAGTGCAAACAACTTTTTTTTTTTCGTAGTGTTAAACATGTCAAACTTCGTGCCTAAAAAGGAGTGTTTGCGAGGAATTTTACTGCACTAATTTATTGTTAAAAAATCTGCAGCTGAAGCACACAGAATTCTTGTTGAGACTTAAAGCATTCATCCTTTGTCGAAAACAACATGCAGATATTGGTTTAGATGCTTTCAAAATAATGATTCTGATGTCGAAGATAAAGAACGCTCTGGCACACCGAAAAAGTTTGAAGACGAAGAATTGGAGGCATTACTTAATGAAGACTCATGTCAGACGCTAGCTAAACTTGCTGAATCATTAGGAGTTGATCACACAACAGTTTCGAAACGTTTGGAAGCATTAGGAATTATTTAAAACCAAGGACATTGGATGCCGTACGAGTTGAAGTCGAGAAACGTCGAACGGCGTCTTTTCACGTGTAAACAACTGATTCAACGGCAGAAAAGGTTTTTTTTGCATCGTATCGTGACTGGCGATGAAAAATGGATACACTACGATAACCCTAAGCTTAAAAAATCGTGGGGTAAGCCCGGCCATGCATCAACAACGTCGGTAAAAGCTGAATATCCATAGTTCCAAGCTTCTGCTCTGCATTTGATGGGATCAGCTGGGTGTAGTTTATTATGAGCTGCTCAAACCGAATGAAACCATCACGGGAGATCGCTATCGACTACGATTGATGCGTTGGATACGAGTATTGAAGGAAAACCGGCCGTTATACGAGCAGAGACACCATAAAGTGATTTTGCAGCATGACAACGCTCGGCCATATGTTCCAAAACCGGTGAAAACCTACTTGGAAACGTTTTAATGGGAAGTTCTACCCCACCCGCCGTATTCACCAGACATTACCCCTTCCGATTATCACTTGTTCCGATCGATGGCACATGGCCTGGCTGAGCAGTACTTCCATTCTTATGAAGATGCCAAAAAAAATGGGTCGACTCTTGGATAGCCTCAAAAGACGTGTCGTTTTTCCGACGTGGAATTAAAATGCTGCCAGAAAGATGAGAAAAAGTAGTGGCTTGCGATGGACAATACTTTCAGTGACATGTTTTTTTTATTAATTAAAAAAAATAAAGCATTAATTTTCACGAAAAAAAATAGCGAGAACTTATTCAACATCCCGATAAAGTTGATGATATATTAAATAAAATAAAATAAATTTAAAAAGATTATCAAGATTCGAATTTCGTAATGAAATTTTCACTCAAAACGCCTCCCTTTTGTTATGTTATTGTATAAAATTTTGTATTACATCATACAGATGTTATATTTTGACAACAAATTATTGTACAGTTATCGAAATGTATAAGACAAATTTTCAAGAATTTTCAACAAGAAAGAAATGCTCAGTCACAGCCGTGGCTCGAGCATGAAAAAAAAAAAACCCTTAGGTATCCATTTTCAAACTATATACTGGAGTGTATGTTGAAGTTAGGAGAAAATCTGAGACCGGTGAGGTCCACAAAGGTGTCCGTTTTCCGAAGAATAAAACCCACGATACATGTATATGTACGTGTGTTTACACGGAGAAGCTGGTCCGCAGCAGCGACCGTCGTGCATCCCCTCCATAAAATCTTCTTAAAATACTTTTCCTTTAAAAGTCCAAAGGCTGCGGTTCTCCGGTACAATTTTCGTTACCCGTGTTCTTCCAGTCTCCCCGTACAATAATTTTTTTCACCATATCGCCGCACCTAAAAAAAGACTACAATAGTGAAAGGAATGAAACTTTTCGGTTGAAGCTTTAAACAAAAAAAAAAAAAAACAACTCGACGTTGCTGAAAATTCGTTCAACCTCCGCGCGATTTGACGAGGCAGAAAGGCCACGTTCTATACGGGGCTACTTTATCCTTATAAATTCGTAGCTCACTCGCGTGCGGGACAAAGTTGAAAATACGAAAACCCTTGGGTGGGAGTTAACTTCGTGACCGGAATGAAACGATACGTAACCAAACGTGCGAGTTTTTGGAATTCTCGTTTCATTTGTCTTTCCTTCGTTTTGTTCTTCCTCAAGAAATGTCTCGTAGAATCCACGTAATCGGGTAGTACGTAGCTTGCAACTTATTGCGCAAAATTTCGTGTGCATCGTAACGTTTTTATTTTGTCGAAGCGCAGAAAAGGGAAACGGCGCAAAAAGAAACGAATCAGACAGAGTACACACTCTTCGCGTTTATATGTACATACGTGTGTCTCTGTGTGTGTTTGTTGTGTTTGTGTGTGTGTGTGTGTGTGTGTGTGTGTGTTTGTGTGTGTGCAGTTCGTGTTCAGCTATGTGTAAGAGGATTCGCGTGATGGTTTCGTCCGCGGAGGCTTCACATCCGCGCAGAAAGCAGCAGAACTCGACGACCCGCTTTTCTCCTCCAGAGCTCCGGGAGAGACCCTTGAAAATATTATCCTCGGTCATTCGAACCTCCGGACTGCTACATATATTGTTTTTAAATTCTTTTCACGAGCCTACGTCAGTCAAAGTTTTCATTCTATTCCTCGAGCCTCCCTTCTGCTTATTCTCTTGCTGTGTTGCTGCGACTCTGCACGAACTCGATACATACGAGGGTAAAAGTACGTGATGCCACGGTGATACGTTACGCTGCGCGACGATTGTAGCCCGTCAGTTTGGGCAAAAAGGAATCGTTACCCTCGCTGCTCTTCCTCGAAACGAGAAGAGTGCAAGAGAAAAAAAAGAGAGATAGAGAGAGAGAGAGAGAGAGAGAGAGAGAGAGAGAGAGAGATGAGAGAGAGAGAGAGAGAGAGAGAGAGGAGAGAGAGAGAGGAGAGAGAGAGAGAGAGAGTAGAGAGAGAGAGAGAGAGAGAGAGGAGAGAGAGAGAGAGAGAGAGAGAGAGAGGAGAGAGAGAGAGAGAGAGAGAGAGAGAGAGAGAGGAGGAAGAAAACGAACGACTTGTACAAAACATGGGAATTTTGCCCCACGCGGAGTAGACTCGAGTTTGGTACAGTAACACGACGTGGGCAGTGTGTGACCACATGTGTGCGCTGCTGCTAGTACTTATACGTATATAGCCCATAGTGCACGCTCGAACTCTCGAGGCAATACACTTGCGATATTGTCGGTGGACGAAGAAGCGGCGGGGGTAGGGGAAAAAAGGCTCGGTTGACTGATGACTACAGAGAATTTCACGGTTTGCTCTCCGTTTCACACACACATATACACAAGATATGCGCGTGTTTGTATGGGGCTATGTGTTCTTGGGAAGAAGGATCGTAGTGTGTACAGCCGAAAGTGTAGTCACACATACGCACACATACACCGTTAATACTTCAGGCGAGCTTCACTATACGAGCCTCCGCACAACTGGTGGCTCCGAATCCGAAGCATCCAGGGCCTCTTGGACTTATATTTACCGGATAGAGGCGGCCACATTTAGTATTTGAGAAGGAAGGCTCCAGGTAAACGTGAACCCCGAGAGCAGGTATATCGTGTACCTGTCTTCTCTATACAATCTATACAATTTACGGAACGTCTTTCTAAAAGCGAACAGAGGGAGACAGATGAGAGTGCGGGCGAGAGAGAGAGAGAGAGAGAGAGAGAGAGAGAGAGAGAGAGAGAGAGAGAGAGAGAGGGAGGGAGAGAGAGAGAAAGGAGGGACGATAGGGGAGAAAGAGAAAGAAAATGCTCACGACCCATACACGGTTCTAACATAACCTATCTTTCGAAAAATCGTACCCTACAATTCGAAAGCGCGAGCGGGTATGGAATAAGGGAAAAAAAACTCGTCTCGTTGACTCTACGGCGGGATAATTTTTGTATCGATTGTTGCGAACAATAAAATCCTGCGGTAAAACAAAATTTGCAGGAATGGGATCTCGTATGTGTCTTTACCAATTATTTGCGATGATGAGTCTTCGGTCTATTACTTTTGGATTTAACGGCGTTATGTGTTGTTTTTTTCTTTTTCTTCGATCAGATGAAAATCGGCGATTGCTCCTTTGCGCGTCTATTATTCGTTGAGGCGACAAGCTTTGGCTCGACAATTCGATCCTTCCGAGGGAAAATGCTGCATTAACACTTTTCTTTGTGATACAAGCCGTGGATAGGGATCGTACCGAACATTTTTGAACGTGATGAGAATTTGAAAAGCACCGGTCTGGCTTTCTTCGCGTGTCGCTAACGCGTCGACGCACGGTTTTTTTTTTCCAAACGATTTTGGGTTTCAATGAGTTCAATGGATGATCGGGAGAATGTTTCTCGAAGGGAATTTAGTTGCGGACCGATTTCTATGTATTGTGCGTACGGCTGCTGAAAATCATCGGCAAAACGTACACATGTTCTTTCGATCAACCTGGAGGTCTCTTTTCAATGTGCATTGTGCGTTTTCAATATGAATAATATGAATCACTTTAATCACTCACGAATGGATGTCGAGATTTTTCGAAAGAAAAGGAAATGTTTCTATGCGCGTAGTTTGGACAAATGTAGAATTGTTTTCGAACAATTGTTGTTTGCTGGCAAAGACGTTTGCTATATTTGCTTTTCCCCACGTGACGCATATCTCACAATTGCGGAATGCGCCTGTGTGACAGATGCACGACGTTCTGAAGTTACAGCTCCGGACTCGGGCTTCTTTGGCAAGGCCGTAATGGCGATTCCAATATGACGGAGAAAATCGTCGAATTCCAGGAAAAATTAGTTTAGTAAAATAGTTATCGTAACAGAATCGTTTTATACCAAGGCTTAAAACTCGGTGAATTAAAACATTTCGTACATAAAGTTCAAAATGGCGGAACGACAATCGAAAATATTTCGCATTTTTATGAAGGTGAGTGTTCCGATAATTTCGAGATTCCGCAATTCGGGTCAAACGGCGCTTTTGGGAAATACGCAAAATTGCGGAGTTTTGAGTTATTGTGAGAATATCCATGCGAAAATCATCTCACAATTGTACGAATGCTTCGTCCGATTTTATTTTCTAAATATTTTGGCAACGAAATTTATTTTTTTTACCCATAGGCGGGGTCGCGTATCGGAATTCGGGGGGTAAGTCTGTAGGAAGGGAGCGCATTATCTTGCATTAGGCGTATGATCAGAAGAGTTTTTTTTAGAGTCCTTACCGTCTGTAGGTATTTGTGTGTGCCCGAGAACGTAGTCGGTGCATGATAAACTCGACAGTCGTGTTTCGTTACTTCACTTGGCAAACCTTTGAATCAACGGTAGGTAAGATCGAAATCACACGGCGATAATCCCGTTTCCTACCAAAACTTACCGACTGTCGGTATATTACCCTCGAGTCTAACATCAAATATTTTTATAATCGCGGAGTTGAATTGTGCAAACTCTCAACTAACACGAAAAATACATGCATGGATAAAGTAGAAATCTTTCGTACTGAGCATTGTCGCCGTCATAAAGCGATGCGCACTCTGGTGGTTGCATAGCCAAATTTCAATCTGCACGCTTACTGCGGCCATTGAGATTTCACAAAATTTTACATTTTTCCCGTTCAAACGTTACTGAAGACCAGGGGGCTGGCACGGATTGATATTTTTACTATGCAAAATGACCGCTTTTTTTTTAGTGTCCTACTCTGCCACTTGCAGCGCTAGTTGTACCCTTACAAAGCTGATGCGCGCGCAAGAGCTATGTACCTATATATACACACGCACACATATAATCGAGCAATACCTATACAACACCATCATATACATTGATGGTGTTAAATGGTATAAATATATACACACACCATTTATTATGTTACCATTATTGTTGTATTACTTTATCTATTATTCATTAATTCTCGATTGACTATTAGTCTATTGACTAATGATCGTGACAACAAACAATCATGAAGATAAATATGATAACGAAACTATTTGGTACCAAATTATAAATTTCTCAAAAGGTCATTACTCAATTTAAAAATCGAGCTCCAGCTATCATCATATGCTCGTATAACGAGAACTGAAACACGTTTGTAAACTTATTCACAAATAATATTTTCAAGAACCGATTATTTGGCGATAAATAATTATATTGTCCATACGTACCTTCGTGGTTGTGTACTGACATACTTATGTTTGTATACTCGTCTAGCTTTCACATTGTCAGTAGTTATAGCCTCTTTCCATAGTCCTTGAATGCCAGCATCGGCTGGTACGTTGAAAAAATGCACCTTTTCAATATTTTGCGGGTACCCTGAGGTACAACCGGGCATAATACACGGCATTAGTGCACGGTTACGAACAATTTCATCAATTCCGCACCGCGGTTTAACCTCCAAAAGATGGTGGTTTTGTACGTCGTGCGGGCCTCGCGCCCGCGCAATAGGAATATTTTAAGGTAACTACTAGCGTCACGGGTAGAACTAAAATAAGCGGTCAAAAAGCATAGCATTTTTATACACAGTAGGAGATAGGCCGTGCCAGCCCCCTGATGAAGACAACGATTTCTAGATAAAATAAAAGAATATCGCTCAGGCCAACATTTACCACTTCATTTTCTTTTCAGCGAATGCAATTCACTTTAAAGTCCACTTTCTCAAACGGAAACCTCTATTTTCAAAATGCATTTTCTACGTTTTTTTAACAACCGCAATAACCTATGATGACCTTGGGATGGGCTTGACGTATAAAATAATAATAAAACGGGAATTAGCTCGTGGGTAACGGACATTGTATTTCCGGAAGTGAAAAATAAGTTTTATTAAATATCGTGATGTTTCCCACCAATCGCATAATCTTTTGTAATGAGTTACACTTAGCTCGTGGACGGAAAAAAGAAGAATTTTCGTGAATTTTTTTCTGGGAAACGTGGGCAGGTTTAAAAAACTGTGTACATTAAAGAGTATGGGTGGAAGAGGAGGGAATAAATAGGAAATTTACAGGGTAAATATGTTGAAATGGCAATGGGTATAAATGTCAATACGCCTATAGCTACATATGGAGAATGGAGACGGGAATAAGGGGCATAGAAATAGAAGCATGGAAAAGAGCAGAAAACTACCTATATGAGATAGTAAAAAAGCCGGAAGATAGCTGGCCAAAAATATGTTTGAAATAAGAAATCAGAGCGATACTAAATGTAAACTCGTCCAATTGAAGACTGGAAATGAACGAAGCCATGGATGAGGTAGGGGAGGGAGCAATAGGGAAAGGTGGGCCACAGTGTGTCACTTTTTTTCTATCGAATTTTTACTCTTACCAAAGTAGTCTGATTAGAAAAAAACAAGATCATGACCGATTTTCTAGGCCTTTGGGTGTACAATAAAGCTACCATATTTTTTGCAAAAAAGGTTAAAAATCCTAAAATAATGAATTCGAAAGAAATTTATGGATTGGCTCATTGTGCCCCACGGGTGGGGTACAATGTGTCAGGTAGGTGGGTACAGTGTGTCAAGTGCTGCGAAACGTGGAGTACAACGAGCCGGTTGAAACTATTATATTTTCCTAACATAGATTACAGATTTTCATACACACCGATAATTTCACAACGGGTATTATTGGCCAATAACATTGGGAGTCGACTCTTCATTGTGCTCAACAAGTCGATGACACATTGTGCTCCACACAATTGTCCCACAATATTTGACGTTTTCCTGGCACGCGAAATTTTATTTTTCGAGGCACAAACTAATTTTGTATTTTTAATAATTCTTTGTGAGCTGCTATTGACTTTCTTTTAGGCCGGCCAAAAATGAATATAAATCACGGACCAACACAAAAAATTTCGGATCTTACAAGCTACATAACTCCGAGAAATCGCATATGGTTGACAGTCGCCCGTGACGCATTGCGCTTCTTCGGAGCGTCGTCACTTCTTTGTTTCCTCATTGGGAGTTGACTCATTTTGCCCCACCACTCGGTGACACATTGTACCCCACTAGTAAAATATTTGATTATTGATGAAAACAACTATTAATTAAACTACGAATGGAAAAACACAAGTCATTGAGTGTATCATAAATAATAAAACTATCGATTAGGACCGAGAACCGGAGCTGCTACAGAAAGTGTCGTTATATTTTACGTTATCCCGGTGAACGAAATATTTTTTTTCCAAGCCTCAAATAAATTTTAAATTTTCAATAACCCTTTGTGAGCTGCTATCGACTTTGTTTTAGGCTTGACGAAAACTGATATAAATCGCGGTCCAACACATAAAATTTCGGAATTTACGAGCTACGAACCTTCGAGAAAGCGCATGTGGCTCACTGTGCCCCGTGACACATTGTGCCCCATACTCTCCCCTATAGCGAAGAGTAAGAGACAAAGATATAGAGGGAGTGAGCAAAATAATTGAAAAAGCTTTGGGAATAAAAACGGACCAGGAAATACAAAAAGACTGAAACAAAATTGACAATTCGACGTATTATAGGGAGTAGAAAAACCGAAAAGAACGCATCGAAAAATGAAAGAGTATTGGGAAATGGGATACGCCGATACTCCATAGTGGTATTGTAGAAAGGAAGAAGAATGTCTGCAACACAAACTTGAATGCGGGAGAATAAAAGAAAGGTGAATAAGAGGTAGATGGTTTGAAAAAGTGGCGAAAAGGCCACCAGAGGGAGGCACTAGAAGAAAAAATGAATTTAAGGAAAATCGACCAAAGAATTGCGCGAGTATGTGAGAATCTCCGAATGCATGGCAAGAAGGGAAGTATTAAGGAAAAAACGAACGAAAGATACATGTAAACAAAAACAAGGAACCGTGTAAAACCCGTGCAGAAATTTTTTAGAGATACCTAAGTTCCGATCAGATCCCAATCGCGATCTGATACGGATTCCATATGTAGCACAACACGGAGACGTGGTGGCAAAAATTTGAAATCCGTATTTCAAATACGTATTGAATACATTTTCTTAAAAAATTTAATACATATTTTCTTAGTTCGAACGATCTCCGTTTAATTTAATAATAATTACTTAAAATAAATAACCTATATCACTTTTATCCAGGAAATATAAGTCTTTTAAGATCTATATATTGTTTTTTTGAAAAATTTTATTAAATGTAAAGAATTTTGTTGGAAATTCTTTTATTAAAGTATATAAGTTTTGACATTTATACTGTAGCACCAATTTTTGCCTAATCTTTTTCAGATGCTCGAATAAATGATTTCAGAAAACATTCAGCGTCTCCAGCTGTTAAGGATCGGTATCTCTTGGTGATTTTTACATTCATCCTTGAGATCCGATTCGATATCGAACTAGATCTTGTTCTAGAAGTTCGGGATTCTAGCCTGGATCCTGTGCAAATTTTCTATTTGGATTCTGCCTAGAGTCTTTAATAGTTCCGGATTAGGATCCTGGCTGGAATTCGATTTGCGAGCGTTACTTTTCGCTCCCGGATCCGATCCGATGTCCGACTGGATCCCGCTTGAGAAACCAGGATCCTAGTCCGAATCGGACCGTATCCATGACAATATTTCTGCACGGGATCAGGGTATCAATGTACAGTCGGGGGAATTGTGTAAAAATCCACAAGGGTGTACTTGGAAACAAATAACTATACCACATTAAAGAGTATGGTTTTGAGTATCTTTTATAATTTTTGTATTAAAAAATATTTATAAATGTGGTAGATAGTTTGTGTGGACAGCTGTTTGAAAACCGTCCTTCGCGGTGACCAATGATACTCTGAAACAAATCATCCGGAATGAAAAAATCAAACGCATTTAGTTTTTGCGTGAAATTATCTAGTGCTTGGACAAAGGATTTAATAAAATATTGATTAAAAAAAAAACGAGCGCGGTCCAAAGTGTAAGTATGGATTTTCGGTAAAAAGCACGCTCTATTTCCGTTGATAGAAAAAAATTTCCTCATTTGAAGGAGGAAATTTTTGAGCTTGCGGAAATTTTGCTTGAGCACTGCTTTTTGATATGTAAAAGAGGCTTGTAAAATTTGAAGTTGATCGGTGCAATGATTTTCGCTATATCATGGTCACCGATTTTGAAAATGTCATTTTGAAAAAAACGCGGTTAAAGTTCGCCGGTTCGCGCAACCTACTTATAAACGCCCATAACTTCCTCAATCTTGAACCGATCGAATTGAAATTTTCAAAGAATATTTTTGAAATGCTATATTTTAAAACTACGCGGAAAACAAAAAATTGATATTTAAAAAAAACTTCAACTACGTGTAAGCCCTTGTTACGATTTCTGAATGACGCGTGAACCCTTTGGAACTTTTCGCTTCCAAGTATATCCGATGTTGAATGACCCACCCCGTAGCCATTTCCCAAGATCGCAATACTAATTGCAAGTAAAAATCATCAAGATCAAACATATCGGCCAACGATTTTTTTTCTTTTAAGACTGAGTTTTAAACGCCAACTTCCGATTCTCCATCTCGAAAAACACCAACAACTGCCACTTGCTTTCGGTAAATTTGTTTACCTGGTCAGGATAAAGGTATTTTGGACTTCCAATGTTTTATACATTTTCACGTTGAGTATATAACTTGTTCAACATGAAAAGTTTATCTATTTGCTTGAGGAAGTGGGCTCGGTAAGAAATAGAGAAAAAGAGAGGAAGAGAGAGAGAGAGAGAGAGAGAGAGAGTGACCCAGACCGGTGAGAGCGAGAAGTGTAGTGCATAGTTGAAGTATGATGGTGGACCAAATTCAAGGGTTCATTCAGACGAGTGATTCCGATCATAAAAGACAAAGCAAACCTCTTCATTTTTGATTTGGTCTGTATTTTCTTAAAAGACATTACTTGAAAATAAACCCTTTCGAAAAGCTATATGTTTAATTTTACTTGAACCGAACGGCTGTTGCGTTAATTAAATTATTTTATTTCGTTACATTGCCTAATATCTATTTTCTCGGTACAGACACATTTTCGAAAAAAAAAAATAAGTCCCCTCTTTAAGGAGGTACGACTACTCCCGCTGGGTCAACAAAGAGACTAAATTTATGTCATCCCACGGGTGTTCTGAATGATGTTAACTTATGTTGAATATTCGTATTGTCGATCCCAAAGTGCCAAATTTGTGGTAAATATTTTATTTACTGCATATTTATTAATCAAAACTGAAAAATTATATCCTCAACGACTCTGGAGTCTTCACGATGATTTCCAAGCAGTACAGAGATTCTGAAACTCTGTAGCGACCGTTTTCGTTGTCGTTACCTAGCAACAGCCAATAAGAGGCTCCCTTTCTTCTGATCGTACATGCGATTGGCTGTCGCTAGCCGGCGACAACGAAAACTGTCCCTACAGAGCTAGGTTATGCTCGCCAAACGAATAAGCTGTTACGCCCGACGTTGGCAAGTCTATGGGTACTATTTCGTCATTATGATAATATTCAACCGGAAGTTGAAAATGTTTTATAATGTAGTGCTTGAACTACACGGTGAAGTGGGAATTTTCGATTTTTTACAATATCTATTATGTCTAATTTATCAAATTTCAGTTTTCCAACGACCTTAGTTGGATACGTGAGTAGCAAAACCGTGATTATCGCACTTCCGGTCGACCGTGTCCATAAGACGACGTGCTTCACTAGCTCAAAATGCTCGACTTTGTAATTTTATTACGAAAAAACTGGATGATCAATATAGCTCAAATTTTTCCAAAGGGTGCATAACGTATTCGTCAACATCATATAAAAAATTCAGGCTCGAAAGTTGGATTCGACCCCATGATCGTACCTCCTTAAAAACGAAAAAAAAAAACAATGAAAAACTAGATTATACGATTACCGACCAAAACGGCACACGGTGGCTGCGATAAGCAAAAAATGTTTGGACAATGGAAGGCCCATTCGCCGCCTATCAAATACGACCGTCATTTCAAGACGTGCATCTAATTGTAAGACTGTGGTTTTACCCAAGCAAGGATAAAAAAATAATTTAATAAAACTTGAACTATTACCTTCGTCGTAATTTCATAATTTGTATAAAATATAGCTATTTCATAAAGTAAATTAAATAGATATTCAAATTTCGCAATTGAGTCAACTGTGGGTAAAAGCAATACATTAGATTTGTCGGTCAATTCACAACCAGAAGAATACTGGAAAGTCAACATTTATTATCAAGAAGTTGATAATATAATTTTTAATCTAAAACGCCGATTTGAGAATGTACTGCAACGTCATGCAGTTGATGTAGGCATTTTTTTAAATGAATATGAAGAATGAAGAACATTTATCAATTGAAAAATGATAAAAACAAATACTAAAAATTTAAGAAAGCATATTAAAAATGTGTTGGACCGCGATTTATATTTGGTTTCGTCAAGCCTAAAAGAAAATCGATAGCAGCTCATAAAGGATTATTGAAAATTAAAAATTGATTTGAGGCTTGGAAAAAAAAATCTTTCGCTCGCCGGGAAAACGTAAAATATAACGACACTTTCTGTAGCGGCTCCGGTTTTCGATCCTAATCGATAGTGTTATTATTTATGATGTACTCAGTGACTTGTTTACGATTTTTATTTTGTTTTTGCAAAAAATATGGTGGCTTTATTGTACGTCCAAAAGTCTATAAAATCGATTATGACCTTTTTTTCTAATCAGACTACTTTGGTAGGAGCAGAAATTCGACAAAAAAAAGTGACGCACTGTGCCTCACCTTTCCTTACTGCCTAACTTATATAATCTTTTCCAAGCAGCAGTAGTGGCTGAGAAGCACGATGCTTCAGGAACGATTCTCTCATAAGTCACTGCTAAACGGAGAATTAGATTGTTAAAAAAATATTTCATCTGGAATAGTATTGGGCCGATTTGCAGAAAAAAAATATATAAAATTAATACTTATTTAATTGAGTATCTACTGAAAGTAAACTTTAGAGACTGGTAACCGGGTTAAAGAATTATGAAAAATTCGTTGATTATTTTTTACGGTACTGCAAGAGTTTGATATTAATGCTAACGTGAACGTGTGGTTAAGGAGGTTGAGGTGTTAGTAGAAAAATGATGGAATTCCTTTGAATTCGATTGTAACCGGTAAATTACAATGTAAAAAAAAAATTGGTAAAATTTTCGTGGAGTTTAGGAATTTAGTTATTGAGAAAAATTCATAATAATGCAAGACTAAATTACATGCAAGCTTATGGGAATCGAGAAACGTATCGAGATATCTCGATAAAAAAAGGATGATAAACATGTGACATTTTCTACAGTGAACGAAGAAGGATGAATAAGCATGGTCAAATGTTTACAGATTTTTTTCCGAGATTCTTATTGACAAAATGACTTAATTATTCTGACAAATATCTCGGTAACCGAAAATCTGGCAACGTCGCATATGAAGTATAACCGAGTCCGTGCGCCGCGGCGGTAATTTCGAAAATGCATTATACCCAATTCATGGCGCGTAAGATTAAAATACATGCAGAAGGATGTATTTTAATTAAAGCAGGTTTCATATTTCACGTGTGTTACGACGTGATCGAGTATTATGTACATTTTATTAAAAAAAAAGATAATTGTGAACAAAACCAGTTTTTCCTACGCCGGCCCAGATTATCCCCCCCCCCCCCTGGCGCCCGGAAATATGCTGGCTACGCCAATGAGCATGACTGTGATGCGGCGTTTCGGATTACATTAATTCCAGTTATTTCGAAGAGTGACAACGCATCGCCGAGTCGATCGGCCATTTCGCGGTAAATAGCGAGAAATAATACGATACGGAAGCGAGATTCCCGGCCAAAGCGAATAAAGAGTCACGAGTTTCGTGTTCTACGTGAAAAAAAAAAACGCGAATTGACGCTGTGCAACACGCACACAAAGAGAGACACGTTCGTACGCGTACACAGGGACGATGTCGTTTATTCTCCTGGTATATATCGTAGCCACCCGTGCCCCTTTCGCGCCTCTATTTGTCCACGTAGCGGTATGATATTACACCCCGAGGCACACTTGGGGGCCAACTCGCTACCGCGCACACTTTGCTGTCAATTTTATTCCTCTCTCTCTTTTTCCGTTCTACCCCACTCTCCCTTCGTGCCTTGCTCGCCCACCACCTCGCATTCGTACCGCGCTCTACTCGACCGATCGCCTAGCCACGCCCTATAATAGCCCCCAACGCACCGTGAATCGACTAGTTCATTGGCCCGCAGTGACTTTGCTGTACCTCACAAGCCGCCCACCTCCGTCTCACTCCGTTCTTCTTCCCTCTCTCCCTGCACTCCTCCCTTCCTCTTCGCCTCGTTTCACTCGACGGCGTCGACGTCGCTCTCTCTTTCTCCCTCTCTCTCTCTCTCTCTCTCTCTCTCTCTCTCTCTCTCTCACGTTCTTCCGTTTCTCCTAATTTCGCTCCCTTCCTCTCGGTCGACGACGTTTTTCGCTTTCGCTCTCTTAAAAAAAAATGAGCAATTCTCGCAACAACCTTCTTTATCGCGAATTTCAATCGTCGATATTTTCAAACGTATGCTTTGTTTACATGCGAACTCAAGGCGCTCCTCGAGGCGAGTCTCCACGATCGAGATAACTCGGGCGAACGTTCCGCTAGGAATTAGAGGGTAAACCGACCGGCGAATGGACGAATGACGACACTGTAGGATTCAAATGGAATGTAAAATGAAAATATTATCAAAACAAATTTCTTAATTGTTATAGCCTAACAAACGATATTACTCTGCTAGGGTAAGGTGGTATATAGGAGTACGCGGGTGATAAGAGTACGCAGTTACGCTACGGATGAAACGGTTTGCTAATGGAAGCTAACGTTTGTTGTGTTTGGACCGCCTAACATGGTAAGTGTTTGTGACAACAAAAAAATCCAAGGTGGAATAAAACGGAGAGGCCAGGTAAGTTTGAAGTTTTGGTTGCAATTTTTAATTTATTTTTGACATTTTCAAAGCATTAAAAGTACGGAATACAATTTACTTTCTTCAAAAACAACTATTAATTTCGTACGCCGGTTTACCAAGGTTATTATTCGAAATGAAAGAAATCTCGCATCTCATCAATAAATGACAGTAACAGTTATGTTTGTTAAAAATGTGCAGGTCGTATAAGAGTACGCAGTGCTTAGGTGTGTAGGAGTACGCGCGTACTCTTATACACCTGTTGTTAACGATTATGTTTTTTTACTTTAAGCATGTCCCGAAGGAAACGGACCATCGACTGAAGTCTATGGTCAATTACGGATCTTGAAAATGCGAGGAAGCAAGTTAATGCTGGTGAATCTATAAGGGCAGTAGCACGTTTATTGGAAGCGACTGAAGCCACTCTTCGTAAGGGGCTGAAGAGATCCACAACAGCTACATCGTTGGGGCGATACGAACTCTCGAACTTCACGATTCTCACGAACTTCGAAAACTTCACGAACTTTTCGAATTTTGCGAACTTCGCGAACTTCACGAATTTCACGACTCTCCAATTCTCCAACTCTCCATCTCTCCAACTCTCTCTTTCTCTCCAGCTCTCCAGCTCTCCAGCTCTCTAGCCTTCCAGCCGTCCAGCTCTCCAATTCTCCAGTGCTCCAGTGCTCCAGTTCTCCAGCTTTCCAATTCTCACACAAATGTGGGAACCTTTATTTGCGATTTATGTATCGATTGAAGTTTGCGTACTTTTATCCAACCTTGTGCGTACTCTTAAACGTCCGTATGTCTAAGAGTTCGCAAATCCCTTTTTGTAGTTTTTAGTTTGTTATGTAAAAAAAATTGAGATTCCTAATTGTCGTTCATAATTTAATTAGGGTACTAGATATTCTTTCAATAAAAAAAAACTGATTCGTTAAATGTATTTGTTTGTTATTTTACCGCTTTGAAGCTTAGATGCGTACTCCTATACCACCTTACCCTAGTAGAAAGAAATATTCGAAGTAATTGCAACAAACAATATTGGGGGAATTGATGAATGAGTAGAGAAATTACTAAATCGCCAATGAATAGACGAAAATATCAGTAAATGAACGTGTTATGTAGATAAACGCTGTAAAGAATAACGATTTATTATTTATTTTTATAAAATGCTAGATTTGGAGATCTCTGTGGTGCACAAAAATGATAATATTCTTATACATATGAATATTATATTTTTTATTACGATTTCGTAGAAAATACACAAAGCTGCTTTGCACCTTAACGTGACATTCTCAAAATGCTACCAAAGTTTGTTTCAGCGGAGAAACAGAAAATTACATTTTGTCAAAATTTGAAGAAAAAAAATGAATGAAATCATTTTATGGCAGCACTTGCTGAAATGTACATTATCATATCTTGAGTAATTAATGTTGCAATTTTGCTTTCTTTGAGAATTATGTAATTATAATTGCTTTGAGAATTGAGAAAAAGGTTAAAATACAGCACCAGTGAATAAACATGTTTAATTTTGATCCATTAGTACGAAGTTATTTTAAAACTTTGCAAAAATTCAATCCGTCTTAAATAACAAAAGTAATACTTACTTTTAAAACTCATAAAAACTTTTGCTTTCGCTTTTACAAACTAAAAAAATTCCGCGTGGCGTCAAAATTCGATATCGAACTAACCAATCGGTTTTAACGACACCTGTGATTTTTTTCTTCTAAATTAGAGTGTTTTGAGTTTTTATCGACAATTCATATTTTTTACTTATTTGAAATATAAATCTGCTTCCGTCCATTCACTGCGATGCCCGTCCGTGGATTGGTAGGTGTACCCTATTTTCTCATTGATGTCGCCTAACAGGTCAAAGATACACGAGCGCTAAAGATGTTCGATTTCAGCGAGGATTTTTTGTTCATGCAGTGTCTCCACTTGCTGTTGGCGACGAGACTTTCGTGCTCTCCACGGATTCTCTGGCGATATTCAATCAAGAGCGTAATTGCTCGTCCTTGGACATCACGGCGGTGAGAGGGAGGGGGAGAGAACAGGGATCAATATTACGCATAATATTCGCAACGACGTTGGATAAAAAACTTGGTGTGGAGAAACCCGGCCCTTCGGTATTCTGTTGATACGCGAGTAATTAATGAACGATTATTATCCTCGTTGAGATATGACATTTCGTGATTATTGCAGATAATATTCTATATTGCCTATATTGAGCATGCTCAATAATTTAATAAAATATGTAATAACAATTTGTGCAAATTTCAATTTTGAATATTCACAAACAGATGAGTTATGTTTTTTCGTCAAACTCTACGCCGTTACGCACGCTGATGGCTGTCATTTTTCCAACGTCCAGGTTCGTCGGAAAAAAGTTCTTATTCGATGATAGTATACCTATGGTATAGCATAAGAATTAAAAAAAATACTGTGTCCAGTATAACTTCCATGCGAATTTAAATGGGTAAGCGTATCGTAAAATTCCTATCCTTGAGATAATTTTAATAATAATAAAAAATATGTGCATCAAATTTTAAGTAAATCTGACAAGTATAGATTTGTATATAGATTATATATAGATTTTTTGACAGTCATTGTGAAAAACGTTGTTTTGAGAAAAACGCGAAAGAAAAAAAACAGTACGAGTTTTAGGTTCGATAAAAAGTTAATTTCCAATGTTACCTTTAGTCCGTGATTTTTGGCCCATACAGCGTCCCTTCTGCAGACCAAATAATTTTCACCGTATCCTTTTGAGTCTGTCTTCTTAGTTTTCTCACCTCATTCGTTGCTTGCTCAGCGGTTACGGAGTTTCGGGACAAATGACGAAATGTAACCATTTGATTAAAATTTATACAATAGATTCTTATACTAAAGATTCTTATACTATACTAATTATACTATACTTATACTATACTTATACTATACTTCTTATACTAATAGATTCTTATACTATACGATCTTTATCTTATACTAAATGCACCCTCCAAATATCAAGTCGATCGTCTACACCGTTTCCATGAAATTTCCAACTGAAAACATCACTTTTTAACATTGGGAGATGCCTACGCACATCATTAAACGGCAGCTTTATGCACGAAATAGTGTGAAATAATAATAACAGTGTTATGAAAAACTGTCAAACCACTTAGTACATTACGACAATGATGTCATCCAAAAATTACACGATTCGTCTACAGCGTTTATTAATCATTGACATTTTTGTAAATGAAAACAATCAGTTTTTCCCTCACCGACGAAACGTAGAGGCGAAGTGTGGCAACGTCGCATGAGTGCTAAATGACGCGCGTTTTTTGAATACCACTAATTGCCGTGGCGCGGTTATACGTTCAATAAAACACATTTTTTAAAAGAAGTTATATATTTTATTTATTGCAATACTGGGAAGTTTCAATATATTATTATTGCTTAAATAGATTTTTCTTTTTTGAAACGTAAGAGTTCTAATATATTGTTAATATTCAATTTTGTTTTAATTATTAAGGGTTTTTCGTTTTTTCATTCTTCCAGAAGTTGGATTGTTTTTTCTTTGCCCTCATTTTGGAATGTTGCCACTAATAAATTGTAATCGATGCCAGCATCTGCCATTTTTTTTTTATCTTAACTTGACGATAGAGATTCAGCTTTTCTCTAACACCTCACAGCTTCTCCGAGCATTCGGTCCAATTTTTAACCCTAACACTTGAATCGTCAGTTTGTAGCAATATTTGCTGCGATCTCAAAGCTTTTCAAAACACTTGACGTAGTCTTTGGTAGGATAGTCCAAATAACAGCATTCACGCCCCCGTTATTGTTTTGCGTGAAGCCTCCAAGACAAACGTGATCATGAATTATCGGAAGTCAATTTTTCATCAACAGGCCGAATTGCTTTCTCAAAGTACATACGAAGGGGAGCTTTATTTTGAAATCCTCATATTATTTTCAATACAATTTACAGGTATTCGAGAAATACTCAAAATCCTGTCGAAAATTAAAAAAAGGTATTTTTTAAATAGCTGTAATTTGTGTGAAAATAATGCTATCGAGATAACATATTTCCAAAGGTTTAAGCATTAGATAAAGAAGTTTTTGTAATTGCCAATAAAGAATTTCGCTTTTGTCAAAGCTCGATAAAGAATTGGTTAACGATAGAAAAGTAATTTACAGCTTTACCCCGTCGCAGCCACACGTTCGTGTTATAACATGCTGGTCACAGGGGGGTCGGAATGACCCCAGCCATGTTTAAACGATTGCCGCGTTGATCCTATTGTTCCGAATGACTCATAAAAATTCAGGATATTAGTTTGAACACTCTAGAATGTGGTATTCTCGGTATTATATTTTAATCGAATTTTTAAATGGCGAAAAAAATCAGCACGGGGCCAATGCATAAAAAAGCCCTTTTTTCTTTACCGAAAAATCATAAGTCTTGCAAATTTCAATTTCCTTTAATAAAATTTTAGGGTGATACTCGTGAGATATGATAGTGTAACGAAGAAAATAGCTCCATAGTGGACGTTTCAAGAAAAGTATTTATTCTTATATCTCAAGAGCCATTCCGGAGTGAAATAAAGAACGATAATCATGAAAGATGAGCGATTTATTATAAAAAGTGGCCGCCAACAACTTATAGTAATTTTGGCTTAAAGTTGCCCTTGGGGTCATTTTGACCTCGGGTGATCGCGGAGGGTTAAGGGGTTACGTAGGTTTGAAAATTTCAAAACATCCATTTTTTTAAATTTTATTATCTAATAGTACAATATGTCTAGAATATTCTCCCAAAGTTTTAAGTCAATCGGAGTAAAAGTCTAGGAGAGAGAGAACCTTTGGGAATACCCCCCGTTGGGAAAGACCGGCCGGGAGCGACGCAGGTATACGCATTTTTCTCAAAACACTATTTTTTTAAGTCGGTGGACACATTTTCTCAAAAATTAGTGCATCGAGCTTATTGAAATTTTGCACACTTCTTCAAAATAGCATTGACTAGTGATTGCACGAAGGTTTTTTTTTCTTGAACAAAAATCGAACTATTTTGCATACAACTCTGCCAAAAATTAAAATTTCAATTTTTTAAAAAATCCTTCGTTCAATCACGAGCTATACTTATCTACTATAACAGAAAAAATTTGGTTTTTTAATTTCAGATAAAGCTATAATGAGTTATCCTGACCACCACGAGGACACTTTTTTTTAGGGGTCTCCGGAAACCAGACCCCACCGGCTGAATTTCCCAAATTTTTTGATGAAAATTTTTAAAAATATTGTTGAAATGTTGCTCTTTTATGTGCTTAACAGATTGAATAAAATAATTTATATATTATATTTAAAAAAAATAGAGAAAATATGCTTTTTCTGGCTTCGAAACCCACGTAACCCCTTAAGAATCTTCACTCAGATTAGACAAATATTAATCAGTTGTTTTGATTCGGTCTGTTTATGAAAAACTGAATTCTGATATTTGAATATCAAGTCGTCTCGGAGGCTTCATGCAAAACTATTGTTTTGCGAATGGCTTTTTGAAGGTATGTACGAAGGGGAGCCTTGCGTTGAAATCCTGATATTATCTTTACAAAATTTACAGCTATTTGAGAAGTACTCGACTTTCTGGCGAAAAGGAAAAAGAGATTTTTCAAACAGCTGTAATTTGTGTGAAAATAATGCTATCGAGATTCATGCAACAGCTTTCTTAAGGCTTAAGCCTTAGTAAAGGGATGCTCTTCCATAACTACCAATAAAGAATTTTTTTTTTTGAAACTCGCTTCTGAACTTTAAATTTTAACTCGTTTTTGCTTTTTTGAAGACTCAATTTCAAAGCTTTGAATTGTTATTGTTCCTTTAAACAATTCTTTAATTGTTTAAGGAAAGGAAAACAATTTAAAGCTTCGAGAATATTCCATCAGAGCAGGCTCGACTTGAAAGTTCAAACTTCAACTCCAATTTCTTTTTTTTTTAACTCAATTTTAAAGCCTTGAACTGTTTTTATTTCTTCAAACAATTCTTTAATTGTTCTGAGAAATAAAAACAATTTAAAGCTTCAAGGATCTGTAATCAGATCAGGCAAATATCAATTGATTGTCGACTTGGTAAAATTTAAACATGAACTGCTATACGCGAAAAATAAAAAATAAACGATATAAATTTTTTTTTAAATACATTTACTCATATTACCATAAAGATTATGTGGTTACCATAACAAAACACAAAATGGCACACACGTACATAATTAGGCAACAGAGAAAGAGTAGAGGAAAACGAATAAAATATATTTTTCGTACATATTGAATTATTGAAAAACGTGCCACTGAATATCGCGACAGCGATAATGCCGTCATGATGAATATGCGATAGCTAATATATTAAGTGGCGTCAGGCAGTTTGGTGTCAAATATCTTTTATAAACCTCTTAATGCCGTGCGCATCAATGAATAATAGAAATAATGCCCTTGGTGCGACGTGTACAATGGGTGCGAGCCTATAAACAGGGAGACATTCGAGCATCTGTTCTCGGCGAGCAGGTGCGGACTTCAGATCGCTCGGAACCCCCTCCGAGTAGATTAAAGAATTGTGAAACGTTTTTGTAGGGTCACGTGCGACGTGTCAAAATAAATCGTAACAGAGAACTACTGATATCATGGAGAAACTCTTTATTTTCATACACTGGTAAATCGTGTAGGCCTATACATATATTGATATGTACGTATGAAATTTGAACTGCCTTTAAAACCTTACCGTACGTGACGTAGGCTTGGATATATATATATTCCAAAGAGAACACGTTTTCTATATAGTTTGAAAAATTCGTATTCTGCATAATTCCATCCATATTCATAATCACCCCACCAGAAAAAGATAATAAAAAATTGAGTTAGATTGAAGCGGTTTTGCCTTGGGTACTTACTGAAGAGCTTCCTCACAAATATTACAGAGAGCGCCACTGTTCCTGTGAAAGAAAAATTGCATTTTCTGGGGTTTTTAGATTTTCAATACTCACACTCTCTATGTAAACCTAAAAAATCCAGAAATCAGTAAGCATTCGAAAAATGGCACGTGTTTAAAAAAATTGTTCTATATGAAATTTTTCCTATACCCGATACGTAAATATGAAACCGGAATTTTTGTATTGAAAATACACGTTTATTGTATGAAAATTATGAAAAATATTTTATTCGAAGTTTTGTCCATTGCTAGCTATACATTTTTCCCACCTGTCTAGCAATTTGTGGATGCCGCGCCAAAAAAACTGCTGCTCCTTTGAAGCACACCAGTCATCGAGCCATTTTCGTGCGTTTTCGTAAGAAGCGAAGCGCTGCTCAGCAAGTGCGTGTCCCATCGATGCAAATAAGTGGTAATCGGACGGAGCCAAGTCTGGTGAGTAAGTCGCATGCGAAAGTATTTCCCAACTAAACGCCTCAATCGTTTCCTTGATCAGTTTTGCTGTGTGTGATGGTGCATTATCATGAAGCAAAATCACTTTGTGTTGCCTTTTTTGATATTCTGTTCGTTTTTCACGCAAAGTTAGATTCAAATCGATCATTTGTTGTCGGTAGCGTTCAGCATTAACAGTTTCATTGTGATCCTAATCCAACAATGCTTGCAATTCGCTGTCTTCAAACTTTTTCGGTGGCCTCCCACGTTCTTCGTTTCTCACGTCAACAATCGACAAAGAGCGTGTGGATCTTAAAAAATTTGAAACTTTTTGGCTCTGATATTTCAGATCAATGGACCAGACGCTAGGTTGCACGCCGTGGAACAACTCAGGTGGCAACTGTCTCCGAAGCAAGCGACTTACAGTCGCAATGTTCAAGGCCACGTGACACACCGACCGAGCCGCCATGCGTGTGAGAGAGATAGTTGATTTGCAGATTCCCAGAGTTCTTCGAGATGGCTGATATTTCAGGAAAAAGAAAAGAAACACCTTCCGTTCTGTTAAACGACGACCAATGTTTTTGTCTTCGTTGGTCCGGAATGTAATCCGTATAGGACAGTGGTTCTTAACCTTTTTTATGACCACGGACAACTTTGATGTTTTTCATAGCAGGAACCACAAGGTCGAAGAATGATAAACTGTGTTAATCGAGAAATAAACTTTAATAAAAACTTTCAACATATTCTTCAAACATAATAGTGATATGGACTAAGAGTGGACACTATTTTAATATGATAAGAACATAATGATTAGAAAATTACATATCGCTGTCATCAATGTGACTTTTGCGCTTACATCTCCTTCCCAAGTTTTCTTCCCAAGTGTAATCCTGAGGCTAATATTATTGCTCAAAGCTACAAGCACATCGTCACTTACTTTCAATCGATTCCGGGACTTGTATTTGATTACAAGCAAAGCCGTAAATCCTTGTTCTTGAAGCTAACTTTTGTTGTGTTCGGACCGCCTAACAGGGTAAGTGTTTGTGACAACAACAAAAAATCCAAAGTGGAATGAAATGGAGAGGCCAGGTAAGTTTGAAGTTTTTGTTGCAATTTTTTTATTTATTTTTGACATTTTCAAAGCATTATAAGTACGGAACACAATTTACTTTCTTCAAAAACAACTATTAATTTCGTACGCCGGTTTACTAAGGTTATTGTTCGAAATGAAAGAAATCTCTCATCTCATCTATAAATGGCAGTAACAGTCATGTTTGTTAAAAATGTGCAGGTCGTATAAGAGTACGCAGTGCTTAGGTGTGTAGGAATACGCGCGTACTCTTATACGCCTGTTGTTAAAGATTATGTTTTTTTTTACTTCCAGCATGTCCCAAAGGAAACGGACCACCGACCGAAGTCTATGGTTAATTATGGATCTTGAAAATGTAAGGAAGGAAGTTAATGATGGTGAATGTATAAGGGCAGTAGCACGTTTATTGGAAGCGACTGAAGCCA
Organism: Ophion ventricosus; assembly: GCA_963932345.1. Lineage (NCBI taxonomy): Eukaryota > Metazoa > Arthropoda > Insecta > Hymenoptera > Ichneumonidae > Ophion > Ophion ventricosus. Next base: position 17,838,124 of record OZ010715.1, on the reverse strand, counting down.
CTCTTCGTAAGAGACTGAAGAGATCCACACCAGCTACATTTCTGGGGCGATACGAACTCTCGAACGTCACGATCCTCACGAACTTCAAGAACTTCACAAACATTGCGAACTTTGCGAACTTCGCGAACTTCACGAAATTCACGACTCTCCATCTCTCCAACTCTCTCTCTCTCTCTCTCTCTCTCTCTCTCTCTCTCTCTCTCTCTCTCTCTCTCTCTCTCTCTCTCTCTCTCTCTCTCTCTCTCTCTCTCTCTCAGCTCTCCAGCTCTCCAGCTCTCCAGCTCTCCAGCTCTCCAGCTCTCCAGCTCTCCAGCTCTCCAGCTCTCCAGCTCTCCAGCTCTCCAGCTCTCCAGCTCTCCAGCTCTCCAGCTCTCCAGCTCTCCAGCTCTCCAGCTCTCCAGCTCTCCAGCTCTCCAGCTCTCCAGCCCTCTAGCCCTCCAGCTCTCCAGTTCTCCAGGGCTCCAGTTCTGTAGCTCCCCAACTTTCATACAAATGTGGGCAACTTTTTTTGCGATTTATGTGTCGATTGAAGCTTGCGTACTAGCTCTTATCGAACCTCGTACGTACTCTTAAGGGCGGGGTAAGGTTATTCGGTGAAAAAAAGCATATTTTCAAGAATTTTTTTAGACGATACAGGTAATGCTGGTTTATTTAATTAATTTCCATATAATAATACAACATCTAAACTATATTTTCCTAAATGTTCATTGCAAAATATTGATAAATAAGCCGTTGGCAGCAAATCTCCGCAGGCGCCTCGAAAAAAAGTTGTTTTGCGGTGTACGCTATAACTCGTCACTGGATCATCTGAAACAAAAAAATCAAAATGTGTTTATTAGGTGAGATGTTTCTCGAGGTAACGCTGCCGAGTTTTTTTTTATAATTATTTTTTATCTTACAATAACAAATTTGCCGATTTTTTTTAACGAAAATCGCGTTTTTGACTTCCAAGTGCTACCGAAAATGAAAAAAATCAATAAAAAAAAAACGATTTTTTTTTCACCGAATTAACCTTCCCCCGCCCTTAAGCGTCCGTATGTCTAAGAGTTTGCAAATCTTTTTTTGTATTTTTTAGTTTGTTATTTTTTAAAAATTAAGATTCCTTATTATCGCTCATAATTTAATTAGAATGCTAGATATTCTTTCAATAAAAAAAACTGATTCGTAAAATGTATCTGTTTTTCTCACCGCTTTGAAGCTTAGGTGCATACTCCTAACCACCTTACCCTAAGTTGTGGAGAAAAGCATAAGATAGCGCAAGGCGATTCTCCGAATTTTTGTTTATGAAAGCACCTTTTCACATCAAAACTCCTCAAGGGAAACAGATTCAAACGTGTCTTTGAAGTTTCTATCATTTTGCAATTCAAGGAGCTCCCTGAACTTTCTCTATAATCACTCCAAAACTTTTAACACTTACTCCGTAAAGGTTGAACATTTTTAAATTTTTAATTAAACGCTTCACGAACTATATTTTAGTTAGGTATGTTCGATTCTGAATCGAGCTTCAGGAGAGTCGATTTTCTCGATGAGAAAAATCGATTTTTTGTATCGAATCTCTGGCATCCGATATTTTTAAGAATCGATTTTTCTAGGCCAGAATCGATTATTTGTCTCGATGGAAAATAATTGAACGATCACTTCTCCAACGCATCAGGGAAGAGGCGCAAATCGATTTTTTGTCTGGATGGAGAATAATCGAACGATCACTTCTCCAACGCATCAGGGAAGAGGCGCAAATCGATTTTTTGTCTGGATGGAAAATAATTGAACAATCACTTCTCCAACGCATCAGGGAAGAGGCGCAAATCGATTTTTTTTTCACCAGGAAAGAGACTACGGTTCTGCAAAAAACCATCTAAGTCCTCACCAAATCCCATATTGGGATTTAATACTTTTTCAGATCAATGTCCAAGGACGGCTACAAACCATTTTTTGTTTTTTTTTTAGCGCAATGCATGCAAACTCGTTAGCGTTAATTGGACCAGCATTTATTTGATGTTCACTTATCGCGGGATTGTAAGATTCGAGTGTGCGCAAAGTTTGTGAAAATCGAAAAAAAATATAAAAACGACAAAAACTATGTTTGTTTGTGCTATAATAAGCCAAAAAACTGCTTCAGAGCATTCCATACATCATAAAGCAATTTTACGATACAACGTAACATGTCTGTCACACTTCTTTTATTGTTTTATAACAAGCCCCCGATTACATCTTTCAAAAACTAAATAATACGTGTTTTTTTCATTGTTTATTAAAACCTACCATAAAGTCAACTATATTTAAATTTCCACGTTTCGTTAAGATATGAAGGGTAAAAGGGTTGGAAGTGTACGCCTTTCTTTGTTCAGAATGTGCTGTTCAGTTCATCCACGTACGATCGAGTTTTTTGTTTTGTTTTTTTTTCTGATGCCGTATAATGTAAGAAAATCGATTTTTACAAGATCGATCTTTTACGTTTCCATTTTTTGCAGAATTGATTCTCAGACATCCGATTCGTAATCGATTCCGAAATCGATTTTTTTCAGAAGATTGAACATCCCTAAATTTCGCTCTCGCGGACCAAAGATTGGTAAATAATGGTTTAGAAGAACACTTGGCCATAGGATTTTTACCGACTGGACGTATGAGCCGTGTCCTTAAATATGACATTTTTTTTTGTTTGGAAAATTAAAACATATGCCTAAAGGGATTTACCCCCTTTGAAAAACGCTGAGAGAAAAATACAACTTCTTAAATACTGCCCTAAATCAATCTTCCAACGATTCGATCTTTCGATAAAAATTTGATGAATGCAGGTTTGTGAAACGGAGAACATCAGCTAATGGATAGCACGAAAAGTTGCCCAAGTATATAAAATGTTCCAAGGATTTCTAAAAGTTAGTAAAAATGTTATCGGCTCTTCCATTATCCGGCATTTAGGTATTTAGCCTGAGGGAGGGGGGGGGGGGGGGGCGGGGGTACAAGCGAGAAGTAAAATGTCCATAGACATAAAGTGGCGACGGTTAATTGTAAAGTTTTCTCCGCTTGCTTCGATATTTTGCCGAAGTGTCGTAGCGTCGCTGGGGTGTGTTTTTTTTATTGCTGAATAAGTGTGCAGTGCGACGGGTCGCTCGAAGGCAGAGGCGCGATGGAGAAAGAGAAAGAGAGAGCTGCGTCCGAATAAAGAGGCGAAAAATAGTTCAAGCGTCGCCATTCAACGCCTCCGGAGATGTAAACTTCTTTAGAACGGGAAAGAGTGCAAGAACTAGCTGAGAATGGTTACAGTCGAGGCAAAGAGGAGCCAACAATTTATTCCGTCCTCAAAAATTCACGGGCTTTGTGTACATCCGTACATAAATAGATATAAAAGAATGCGCACCGTGAAAACTGTTAATAGCTCGTACACGTTACGTAACCTCTTTTCTTCCAAAGGGCGGACTATTCGTCAACTATGTACACATAACCTATAATGAGACGTGACGCGTGTGGATCTATGTACACTGTAATTTTTTTCCGTTCGACGTTTTCGATAAAGTACTCGCATTTTGCTATTTCTCTGCACGCACTGACCTCATTTCGTCCCGATCGGTTAGGCCGTTATCGAGATAATTCGTTTCGAAATCTCGAAGTGGGACGCGAACGCCTAACAGCGCCTAAATACACAGTGAATTTCACGGGAATTCGTAATATTCCGTACTCATAGAGGGAAACGAAACGATAGAGGAAAAACGAAAATTACGAGTAAGAAAGTTGCAGGATTTATTTGCACTTGTTTTGTTTTTTTTTTTACTGTGTGTCTCTCACGAGCTTGGTGTGATTGCGGGCTCATGGTATTCTTGAAGGACATCGAATGTCGAAGTAATACGGGCTGATTGAGTAGGCAGGTCTGTTCCGCCTGCTATATCGTTCAAGAGTGTAGGGCGCACCCCTGGAACGTTTATTCGAAGGATCACTGTTCGCACCACGCACAGCCCACGAAATGCCTTTTTTCAAACTCCCGACCGTCTGCCGCTCGAGAACGAGATGAGGGTTACGTGTATCGAGGTTCGAGGACGGGAGGCCAAACTCCGCACTTTAAGGCGGGAGACCACTTTAGATGCTTCAAAAAATCAATTTTTTTTTAAATTTCATAAATCGTTAGCAAAATATCTTAAGAATACAGCCTGAAACATTCAAAACGATATTCGGATTCCTTGTAACGGTATGTATATATATAACCCCTAAAAAACTTTAACAAGTAAAAAAAAACGCCAAGTAATAAAAAATGCCCTCGAAAAAATTATCGGTTGTTTCACTATCTACAAGATTCTAATTAACCTCGAAATATTTGTGATTTTTTTCAAACAATAGTTTTATTTAGATTCTAATTTTTCAACTCAAACGCACAAAAGAAGTGAAATAACTTTTTATGAAAAAGCCAAGCAAATTTACCAGAAACGTACAGAAAATTACCAAACTCTAGTAATACCATTTTTCTCAATATTTTGTTTTCAAAAACCATTTTACTCTTATAATAAAAGTACGAATCACGATTATATAAAAGTACAACGTATGCATCACACAAGTACTGTATGTATGTATCACTAGAAAAGCTGGGCAACGACTTGGCGTGCATGGTTAAGAAAAAAAGCTCGGCGAAGGATGACGTTTTCTCAACAACCTGACCATTAGTTTAAGAAAAACAGAAATTGACGCAATTTATTATGTAACTGCAAACCAAGTTTCTGATTCCGCAAAGTATAACTTAAAAAATCAGTAATGTACCCCTAGACCACACGGCTCTTGAAATCTCACTTTATTTGCATACCTTGAAAAGTTGTGTGGAAGTATTCACTTTCTACTCTATTGCAGAACCACCATACATCTCATGAAATCTATTGCGTCGTATAAATTTTGGTGTAATGAACATAGTTTTGGCAGGCTGAAGGTTTGAACTACGGTCCGCACCACTTGCTGGTGGAAAAGGAATATCGATATTACTCTCGACACCTATCGCTCCATTTCCGATAATCTGTCTCAGTACAGTGGAACATCTCATTTCTAATAATCCTGTATGCCTGATGTGATGTTACAATTTGAAATAATCTATGTAGATAAATTGTTGCAAAAGTTACTTTTGCAAGCGGTAGGGACGTTTCTGTAAGAAAATCGTGTATCTTCCCGAGCTTTTTTCCTTAACCATGCACGCCAAGTCGTTGCCCAGCTTTTCTAGTGATACATACATACAGTACTTGTGTGATGCATACGTTGTACTTTTATATAATCGTGATTCGTACTTTTATTATAAGAGTAAAATGGTTTTTGAAAACAAAATATTGAGAAAAATGGTATTACTAGAGTTTGGTAATTTTCTGTACGTTTCTGGTAAATTTGCTTGGCTTTTTCATAAAAAGTTATTTCACTTCTTTTGTGCGTTTGAGTTGAAAAATTAGAATCTAAATAAAACTATTGTTTGACAAAAATCACAAATATTTCGAGGTTAATTAGAATCTTGTAGATAGTGAAACAACCGATAATTTTTTCGAGGGCATTTTTTATTACTTGACGTTTTTTTTTACTTGTTAAAGTTTTTTAGGGGGATTTTATATCTTTTTGAAACGGAAATACTTCATTTTTTATAGTTATAAACTTACCGTAGTTATAAACTTAACGAGTTTTTGGGCGATTATTGATAATAATAAGATTATCTTAACTTATTAATTGAATTTACAAATTGAGAAATGTTTTTGTTGTCCAGTTGAAACAGATGTACAGTCACTGACAAAACCTCAGTCAAGCACACGCCAATATCGTCGAATTTGACTTCAGTTGGTATTGAAAGTGGAAAATTAGCATTTCTCAGTGTTAATTTATTATTAAATTAGCCGCTTGTAAGGCTAAACTTGTACGATATGATCTAGACTTGTAAATTTACGATTCGCCCATTTTGGACTAATTTATTGTCTGACGGTCCATCCAGTAATACCGTAAAATTAAATAATGAATTGTTTTGAATAAATTATAAATAAGGGAAAATAAATATTCATGTGTTTTACAATTTTCATCAACCGTAAGCCCTGAAAAGTAACTTTATAAACTTTATTTTTCAAACCACCCCAACATATTTTTTCCATTTCTTTATTTTTATTATTATAGAGAGTAATCTTTGTGAAAATTTAACTTGTTTAAGACTGTGTGAAAATGTCGTAACGATTTGTTCAGTATGAAAATGAAAAAAAATGTGTGCTATTAAAATGAAAAAGTTTTCGATGCATCTTACAATACAAACTTCAACGTCATCAAGTTGTATACTATAGAAAGTACGGCACCTACCGATCATAATCGTGGTCGAGAAAAAAAGCAAAAATACTTGTTTAAACAAATATTTTTGCATTACTTTTACCGTTGATTTTTGCAGCGCGTACGCAACAATCATATTTGCTGAGGGGTACAGAAAGTACCGCGCTTACCGATCACAATCGTGGTCGAGAATAAATTCTTGAATGGTTTAAACAATTTTTTACGCATTGTTTTTGCCGTTATGTTTTGCAGCGCGCAAGCAGTAATAATATTTGCTGAGAGGTACAGAAAGTACCGCACCGACCGATTATAATCGTGGTCGAGAAGAAATGCTTTAATTGTTTACACAATTATTGTCGCATTATTTTTACCATTGAGTTTTGCAACGCGTAAAGAGCAATCATATTTACTGAGAGGTATAGGAAGTACTGTATCTACCGATCACAAACGTGGTCGAGAAAAAACAAATTGATAATTGTTGAAACAATTATTTTTGAATTATTTTTTACCGTTATGCTTTGCAGCGTGCAAACAGCAATCATATATACTGAGATGCAATCATATATGCTCAAATTACCGTATCTACCGATCACAATCGTGATCGAGAATGAACGCATTCATAATTTTTTAAACAATTATGTTTGCATTATTTTTATTGTTAGGTTTTGCGGTTCGCAAGCAGCAATTTATTTGCCGAGAGGTACTGAAAGTACCGTATCTACCGATCACAATCCTGGTCGAGATAAACGCATTCATAATTGTTATTATGATTGCATTATTTTTATTGTTATGTTTTGCGGCTCACAAGCAGCAATTTATTTGCCAAGAGTCACTGAAAGTACCGTATCTACCGATCATAATCGTGGTCGAGATAAACGCATTGATAATTGTTTAAACAATTATGATTGCATTATTTTTATTGTTAGGTTTTGCGGCTCGCAATCAGCAATTTATTTGCTGAGAGGTACTGAAAGTACCGTATCTACCGATTACAATCATGGTCGAGATAAACGCATTCATAATTGTTTAAACAATTATGTTTGCATTATTTTATTGTTAGGTTTCGCGGCTCGCAATCAGCAATCTATTTGCTAAGAGGTACTGGAAGTAAGTACCGTATCTACCAATCACAATCGTGGTCGAGATAAACGCATTCATAATTGTTTAAACAATTATGTTTGCATTATTTTATTGTTAGGTTTCGCGGCTCGCAATCAGCAATCTATTTGCTAAGAGGTACTGGAAGTAAGTACCGTATCTACCAATCACAATCGTGGTCGAGATAAACGCATTCATAATTGTTTAAACAATTATGTTTGCATTATTCTATTGTTAGGTTTTGCGGCTCGCAATCAGTAATCTATTTGCTGAGAGGTACTGGAAGTAAGTACCGTATCTACCGATCACAATCGTGGTCGAGATAAACGCATTCATAATTGTTTAAACAATTATGATTGCATTATTTTTATTGTTAGGTTTTTCGGCTCGCAAGCAGCAATTTATTTGCCGAGAGGTACTGAAAGTACCATATCTACCGATCACAACCGTGGTCGAGATAAACGCATCCATAATTGTTTAAACAATTATGTTTGCATTATTTTTATTGTTATGTTTTGCGGCTCGCAAGCAGCAATTTCTTTGCCGAGAGGTACTGAAAGTACCGTATCTACCGACCACAATCGTGGTCGAGATAAACGCATTCATAATTGTTTAAACAATTATGGCTGCATTATTTTTAACGTTGGATTTTACATAGCGCAAGCAGCAATGATAATTGTTAAGAGGTTTGAAAGTACCGTATCTCCCGATCACAATCGTGATCGAGGAAAAATGCAAAAATAATTTTTTAAACAATTATTTTTGCATTATTTTTAGCGTACCGTTTTGCGGCTCGCAAACAGCAATCTATTTGCTGAGAGGTACTGAAAGTACCGTATCTACCGATCACAATCGTGGTCGAGAATAAATGCATTCATAATTGTTTAAACAATTATGTTTGTATTATTTATACCGTAAATGTTTACTGAGCCAATCGCTACCCTCAGCAAGGACTCTTTCTGCGAAATTCGTGTTTTTGAATTTCTTGCGGAGTCGGCGTTGAGAAAAGAAAATAAAGTTCTTTCTCGACGCTGACTGTGTTTATGTACGTTTGTGCATGTATATACGCTCGCGCGGTGTATATGCGCTCACGCGGTGTGTACGCGCTACGAAGGATGTATGTGGTGCGCTACGACAGCACACCACATACACGCGCATACGCGTTGCGAGACGCAGGAAGGCATTTACAATCTCCCGGTAGGTAGCAGGGGTTCGTACGAGTTCTGCCCTACCGACTGGAGCCGGGGCTGCGTCGAAGTCTTGCTCCGGGTACCGTTCCCTCTTAAAGCCGACAGAGGCTATACGTTCGAAGAACCCGACTTTTTACGTTTCTAGCGCGCCATTGTTTGTTTATAGTAGCACCTCTCTGAAGTGAGCAAACAGTGCACTTCACGCTGAAACTAAGCGTTCCCATCATGTTAACGCTTTCCCCAAAAGGACATATGTAGTATAGCTTACGATGCGACCGAATAACTTTATCCCTCCAAGTTCTAAAGTGTTGAAGAATTTTTGTGGTAAAAAAGTCGCTCGGAAATTCGCCTAATATTACGAGATCTCAAGTTTGAGTAGGCGGATCGAAAAATGACCCAAACAAAATCGATAGGAAAAAATAACATTTGATTGGTAAAATGTCATTAGATTTTCGATTCGTCTCCGCGTTTTCGCGTAATGTCGATTATAAGTTAAAAAGTCGTCTGCTAAAGCCCATCTTGGGGTATAAAGAGTGCGCGGCGTGTCGTGTCGTGACAGTCGTTTCTTTTTTATTACTTGGCGTCGAGACGCTGCCGCGTCTCTTGATATATGGGCGTGTTTGGGGCTGTTTGGGTTAGCGTTTGGGTTTGTTTGGGTTTGTTTGGGTTAGCGTTTGGGTTTGTTTGGGTTTGTTTGGGTTTAGACCGAATTTTTCAAAGTGCTGCACCTCCGCTAATAATGGTCGTATCGAGATCGCAAAAAAAGCATTTTGAAGCTTAAGGCCTCTAGTTTCTATACCCCGCGGAAAAAATTCACATTCTTAAGGGGGTGAGGTGACTTTTTGTGTATCTCTGCGAAAAATGGTCGTATCGAGATGCGAAAAGAAGCATTTTGAAGCTTGAAGTCTCTAGTCTCGCGATCCATCGGCGAAAATTTTTACCCTTAAGGGGGTGCAATTGTTTGGGGCGTATCTCTGCGAAAAATGGTCGTATCGGGATGCAAAAAAAAGCATTTTGAAGCTTGAAGTTTCTAGTTTCGAGATCTTTCGGCGAAAATTGTCACTCTTAAGGGGGTCGAAATCGTGTGTGGCGTATCTCAGCGAAAAATGGTCGTACAAAGATGCAAAAAAAAGCATTTTGAAGCTCAGAGTGTCTAGTTTCGAGATCTTTTGGCGAAAAAATTTCACTCTTGAGAGGGCGAAATTAGTCGTAAAAGTTTGCATGGCAAATGAGATTTCTTGCGTGTATCAAATTGAAACTTGGAACATAAGCACCTTCGAATGTGTAGAAGTGCACTGAGAAGGGATTTAAAGAAGAAAAAAAAAACGAAAATTTTGTTTTTGAAACTCTTCGTAATTTGTATTTTTTCTCGAATACGAAAAATAGCCAATGCAACGTCGTGAACAAATTCGATGAAAAATTGGCCTTCTCATTTTTATCATGATGGTATGTTGTACAATTTGAAGTTGTCGTTAATGTTCGGGAAATTTTTTTTTACCAAAAATCAACGAGATGGACTCGTAGGAGATGTATTTGAGTTTTCAAAACGGCACTTTAATTCCCTGCGCGATTATTCGTTGCTGAGATATCGATGATCAACGAAAAAAGGATTCTCTATCGTTCAAAGTCGCATATCTCGGCAAAAAAATGTTGTAGAGAGGATAACAAAAAACGGAATTGAGGGAGAAGAACCAAGCTAACTCGCCAATACACCCATTGAACTAGAAAACATTTTCCCGAGCCGGTGGACCCTCGAAAATGGAAAATAAATGGAAAATTTGTGTCTCTTGCTATTTCTCACGAACGCAAAATAACCGTAGGTTGAAAAAAATTTTTGTCCAAAGATATCGAAACTAGAGACTCGGAGCTTCAATTTGCTTTTTTTGCGATCTCGATACGACCATTTTTCACCGAGATACAGCGCTTCAAAGAACACGAAAAATAATATTTTTTTTCGGAATTTTTTTACATTGGTGTATATCTATATATATGGGCGTGTTTGGGGCTGTTTGGGTTAGCGTTTGGGTTTGTTTGGGTTTGTTTGGGTTAGCGTTTGGGTTTGTTTGGGTTTGTTTGGGTGTGTTTGGGTTTAGACCGAATTTTTCAAAGTGCTGTATCTCCGCTAATAATGGTCGTATCGAGATCGCAAAAAAAGCATTTTGAAGCTTAAGGCCTCTAGTTTCTATACCCCGCGGAAAAAATTCACATTCTTGAGGGGGTGAGGTGGCTTTTTGTGTATCTCTGCGAAAAATGGTCGTATCGAGATGCGAAAAGAAGCATTTTGAAGCTTGAAGTCTCTAGTCTCGCGATCCATCGGCGAAAATTTTTACCCTTAAGGGGGTGCAATTGTTTGGGGCGTATCTCTGCGAAAAATGGTCGTATCGGGGTGCAAAAAAAAGCATTTTGAAGCTAGAAGTTTCTAGTTTCGAGATCTTTCGGCAAAAATTGTCACTCTTAAGGGGGTCGAAATCGTGTGTGGCGTATCTCAGCGAAAAATGGTCGTACAAAGATGCAAAAAAAAGCATTTTGAAGCTCAGAGGGTCTAGTTTCGAGATCTTTTGGCGAAAAAATTTCACTCTTGAGAGGGCGAAATTAGTCGTAAAAGTTTGCATGGCAAATGAGATTTCTTGCGTGTATCAAATTGAAACTTGGAACATAGGCACCTTCGAATGTGTAGAAGTGCACTGAGAAGGGATTTAAAGAAGAAAAAAAAAACGAAAATTTTGTTTTTGAAACTCTTCGTAATTTGTATTTTTTCTCGAATACGAAAAATAGCCAATGCAACGTCGTGAACAAATTCGATGAAAAATTGGCCTTCTCATTTTTATCATGATGGTATGTTGTACAATTTGAAGTTGTCGTTAATGTTCGGGAAATTTTTTTTTACCAAAAATCAACGAGATGGACTCGTAGGAGATGTATTTGAGTTTTCAAAACGGCACTTTAATTCCCTGCGCGATTATTCGGTGCTGAGATATCGATGATCAACGAAAAAAGGATTCTCTATCGTTCAAAGTCGCATATCTCGGCAAAAAAATGTTGTAGAGAGGATAACAAAAAACGGAATTGAGGGAGAAGAACCAAGTTAACTCGCCAATACACCCATTGAACTAGCAAACATTTTCCCGAGCCGGTGGACCCTTGAAAATGGAAAATAAATGGAAAATTTGTGTCTCTTGATATTTCTTACGAACGCAAAATAACCGTAGGTTGAAAAAAAATTTCGCCCAAAGATATCGAAACTAGAGACTTTGAGCTTCAATTTGCTTTTTTTGCGATCTCGATACGACCATTTTTCACCGAGATACAGCGCTTCAAAGAAGCCGAAAAATAATTTTTTTTTCGGAATTTTTTTACATTGGGGTATATCTATATATATATTTGCGAGTTTTTCGATCAGATTGGCGTGTTTGGGTTTGTATGGGTTTGTTTGGGTTTGCGCGTATTTTTCAAAGTGCTGTATCTCTGCGAATAATGGTCGTATCGAGATCGCAAAAAAAGCATTTTGTAGCTTCAGGCCTCTAGTTTCTATATCCCGTGGAAAAAATTGACATTCTTAAGGGGGTGAGGTGATTTTGTGTGTATGTCTGCGAAGAATTTTCGTACCGAGGTGCAAAAAGTTTCTAGGCTCGCCGTTGTTCGGCAAAAATTTTTACTCTTAAGGAAGTGAAATTGTTTCGGGTGTATCTCTGCGAAAAATGGTCGTATCGAGATGAAAAAAAAAGCATTTTGAAGCTTGAAGTCTCTAGTTTCGAAATCTTTCGGCAAAAATTGTCCCTCTTAAGGGGGTCAAAATGGGGTTTGTTTGGGTTTGTTTGGGTTTAGCCCGTATTTTTCAAAGTGCCGTATCTCCGCGAATAATGGTCGTATCGAGATCGCAAAAAAAGCATTTTGAAGCTTAAGGACTCTAGTTTCTATATCCCGCGGAAAAATTGACAGTCTTAAGGGGGTGAGGTGGCTTTTTGTGTATCTCTGCGAAAAATGGTCGTATCGAGATGCGAAAAGAAGCATTGTGAAGCTTGAAGTCTCTAGTCTCGCGATCCATCGGCGGAAATTTTTACCCTTAAGGGGGTGCAATTGTTTGGGGCGTATCTATGCGAAAAATGGTCGTATCGGGATGCAAAAAAAAGCATTTTGAAGCTTGAAGTTTCTAGTTTCGAGATCTTTCGGCAAAAATTGTCACTCTTAAGGGGGTCAAAATCGTGTGTGGCGTATCTCAGCGAAAAATGGTCGTACAAAGATGCAAAAAAAAGCATTTTGAAGCTCAGAGTGTCTAGTTTCGAGATCTTTTGGCGAAAAAATTTCACTCTTGAGAGGGCGAAATTAGTCGTAAAAGTTTGCATGGCAAATGAGATTTCTTGCGTGTATCAAATTGAAACTTGGAACATAAGCACCTTCGAATGTGTAGAAGTGCACTGAGAAGGGATTTAAAGAAGAAAAAAAAAACGAAAATTTTGTTTTTGAAACTCTTCGTAATTTGTATTTTTTCTCGAATACGAAAAATAGCCAATGCAACGTCGTGAACAAATTCGATGAAAAATTGGCCTTCTCATTTTTATCATGATGGTATGTTGTACAATTTGAAGTTGTCGTTAATGTTCGGGAAATTTTTTTTTACCAAAAATCAACGAGATGGACTCGTAGGAGATGTATTTGAGTTTTCAAAACGGCACTTTAATTCCCTGCGCGATTATTCGTTGCTGAGATATCGATGATCAACGAAAAAAGGATTCTCTATCGTTCAAAGTCGCATATCTCGGCAAAAAAATGTTGTAGAGAGGATAACAAAAAACGGAATTGAGGGAGAAGAACCAAGCTAACTCGCCAATACACCCATTGAACTAGAAAACATTTTCCCGAGCCGGTGGACCCTCGAAAATGGAAAATAAATGGAAAATTTGTCTCTTGCTATTTCTCACGAACGCAAAATAACCGTAGGTTGAAAAAAATTTTTGTCCAAAGATATCGAAACTAGAGACTCGGAGCTTCAATTTGCTTTTTTTGCGATCTCGATACGACCATTTTTCACCGAGATACAGCGCTTCAAAGAACACGAAAAATAATATTTTTTTTCGGAATTTTTTTACATTGGTGTATATCTATATATATGGGCGTGTTTGGGGCTGTTTGGGTTAGCGTTTGGGTTTGTTTGGGTTTGTTTGGGTTAGCGTTTGGGTTTGTTTGGGTTTGTTTGGGTTTGTTTGGGTTTGTTTGGGTGTGTTTGGGTTTAGACCGAATTTTTCAAAGTGCTGTATCTCCGCTAATAATGGTCGTATCGAGATCGCAAAAAAAGCATTTTGAAGCTTAAGGCCTCTAGTTTCTATACCCCGCGGAAAAAATTCACATTCTTAAGGGGGTGAGGTGGCTTTTTGTGTATCTCTGCGAAAAATGGTCGTATCGAGATGCGAAAAGAAGCATTGTGAAGCTTGAAGTCTCTAGTCTCGCGATCCATCGGCGGAAATTTTTACCCTTAAGGGGGTGCAATTGTTTGGGGCGTATCTATGCGAAAAATGGTCGTATCGGGATGCAAAAAAAAGCATTTTGAAGCTTGAAGTTTCTAGTTTCGAGATCTTTCGGCAAAAATTGTCACTCTTAAGGGGGTCAAAATCGTGTGTGGCGTATCTCAGCGAAAAATGGTCGTACAAAGATGCAAAAAAAAGCATTTTGAAGCTCAGAGTGTCTAGTTTCGAGATCTTTTGGCGAAAAAATTTCACTCTTGAGAGGGCGAAATTAGTCGTAAAAGTTTGCATGGCAAATGAGATTTCTTGCGTGTATCAAATTGAAACTTGGAACATAAGCACCTTCGAATGTGTAGAAGTGCACTGAGAAGGGATTTAAAGAAGAAAAAAAAAACGAAAATTTTGTTTTTGAAACTCTTCGTAATTTGTATTTTTTCTCGAATACGAAAAATAGCCAATGCAACGTCGTGAACAAATTCGATGAAAAATTGGCCTTCTCATTTTTATCATGATGGTATGTTGTACAATTTGAAGTTGTCGTTAATGTTCGGGAAATTTTTTTTTACCAAAAATCAACGAGATGGACTCGTAGGAGATGTATTTGAGTTTTCAAAACGGCACTTTAATTCCCTGCGCGATTATTCGTTGCTGAGATATCGATGATCAACGAAAAAAGGATTCTCTATCGTTCAAAGTCGCATATCTCGGCAAAAAAATATTGTAGAGAGGATAACAAAAAACGGAATTGAGGGAGAAGAACCAAGCTAACTCGCCAATACACCCATTGAACTAGAAAACATTTTCCCGAGCCGGTGGACCCTCGAAAATGGAAAATAAATGGAAAATTTGTGTCTCTTGCTATTTCTCACGAACGCAAAATAACCGTAGGTTGAAAAAAATTTTTGTCCAAAGATATCGAAACTAGAGACTCGGAGCTTCAATTTGCTTTTTTTGCGATCTCGATACGACCATTTTTCACCGAGATACAGCGCTTCAAAGAACACGAAAAATAATATTTTTTTTCGGAATTTTTTTACATTGGTGTATATCTATATATATGGGCGTGTTTGGGGCTGTTTGGTTTAGCGTTTGGGTTTGTTTGGGTTTGTTTGGGTTAGCGTTTGGGTTTGTTGGGGTTTGTTTAGGTTTGTTTGGGTTTGTTTGGGTTTGTTTGGGTGTGTTTGGGTTTAGACCGAATTTTTCAAAGTGCTGTATCTCCGCTAATAATGGTCGTATCGAGATCGCAAAAAAAGCATTTTGAAGCTTAAGGCCTCTAGTTTCTATACCCCGCGGAAAAAATTCACATTCTTAAGGGGGTGAGGTGGCTTTTTGTGTATCTCTGCGAAAAATGGTCGTATCGAGATGCGAAAAGAAGCATTGTGAAGCTTGAAGTCTCTAGTCTCGCGATCCATCGGCGGAAATTTTTACCCTTAAGGGGGTGCAATTGTTTGGGGCGTATCTATGCGAAAAATGGTCGTATCGGGATGCAAAAAAAAGCATTTTGAAGCTTGAAGTTTCTAGTTTCGAGATCTTTCGGCAAAAATTGTCACTCTTAAGGGGGTCGAAATCGTGTGTGGCGTATCTCAGCGAAAAATGGTCGTACAAAGATGCAAAAAAAAGCATTCTGAAGCTCAGAGTGTCTAGTTTCGAGATCTTTTGGCGAAAAAATTTCACTCTTGAGAGGGCGAAATTAGTCGTAAAAGTTTGCATGGCAAATGAGATTTCTTGCGTGTATCAAATTGAAACTTGGAACATAAGCACCTTCGAATGTGTAGAAGTGCACTGAGAAGGGATTTAAAGAAGAAAAAAAAAACGAAAATTTTGTTTTTGAAACTCTTCGTAATTTATATTTTTTCTCGAATACGAAAAATAGCCAATGCAACGTCGTGAACAAATTCGATGAAAAATTGGCCTTCTCATTTTTATAATGATGGTATGTTGTACAATTTGAAGTTGTCGTTAATGTTCGGGAAATTTTTTTTTACCAAAAATCAACGAGATGGACTCGTAGGAGATGTATTTGAGTTTTCAAAACGGCACTTTAATTCCCTGCGCGATTATTCGTTGCTGAGATATCGATGATCAACGAAAAAAGGATTCTCTATCGTTCAAAGTCGCATATCTCGGCAAAAAAATGTTGTAGAGAGGATAACAAAAAACGGAATTGAGAGAGAAGAACCAAGCTAACTCGCCAATACACCCATTGAACTAGAAAACATTTTCCCGAGCCGGTGGACCCTCGAAAATGGAAAATAAATGGAAAATTTGTGTCTCTTGCTATTTCTCACGAACGCAAAATAACCGTAGGTTGAAAAAAATTTTTGTCCAAAGATATCGAAACTAGAGACTCGGAGCTTCAATTTGCTTTTTTTGCGATCTCGATACGACCATTTTTCACCGAGATACAGCGCTTCAAAGAACACGAAAAATAATATTTTTTTTCGGAATTTTTTTACATTGGTGTATATCTATATATATGGGCGTGTTTGGGGCTGTTTGGGTTAGCGTTTGGGTTTGTTTGGGTTTGTTTGGGTTAGCGTTTGGGTTTGTTTGGGTTTGTTTGGGTTTGTTTGGGTTTGTTTGGGTGTGTTTGGGTTTAGACCGAATTTTTCAAAGTGCTGTATCTCCGCTAATAATGGTCGTATCGAGATCGCAAAAAAAGCATTTTGAAGCTTAAGGCCTCTAGTTTCTATATCCCGTGGAAAAAATTGACATTCTTAAGAGGGTGAGGTGATTTTGTGTGTATGTCTGCGAAGAATTTTCGTACCGAGGTGCAAAAAGTTTCTAGGCTCGCCGTTGTTCGGCAAAAATTTTTACTCTTAAGGAGGTGAAATTGTTTCGGGTGTATCTCTGCGAAAAATGGTCGTATCGAGATGAAAAAAAAAGCATTTTGAAGCTTGAAGTCTCTAGTTTCGAAATCTTTCGGCAAAAATTGTCCCTCTTAAGGGGGTCAAAATGGGGTTTGTTTGGGTTTGTTTGGGTTTAGCCCGTATTTTTCAAAGTGCCGTATCTCCGCGAATAATGGTCGTATCGAGATCGCAAAAAAAGCATTTTGAAGCTTAAGGACTCTAGTTTCTATATCCCGCGGAAAAATTGACAGTCTTAAGGGGGTGAGGTGGCTTTTTGTGTATCTCTGCGAAAAATGGTCGTATCGAGATGCGAAAAGAAGCATTTTGAAGCTTGAAGTCTCTAGTCTCGCGATCCATCGGCGAAAATTTTTACCCTTAAGGGGGTGCAATTGTTTGGGGCGTATCTCTGCGAAAAATGGTCGTATCGGGATGCAAAAAAAAGCATTTTGAAGCTTGAAGTTTCTAGTTTCGAGATCTTTCGGCAAAAATTGTCACTCTTAAGGGGGTCAAAATCGTGTGTGGCGTATCTCAGCGAAAAATGGTCGTACAAAGATGCAAAAAAAAGCATTTTGAAGCTCAGAGTGTCTAGTTTCGAGATCTTTTGGCGAAAAAATTTCACTCTTGAGAGGGCGAAATTAGTCGTAAAAGTTTGCATGGCAAATGAGATTTCTTGCGTGTATCAAATTGAAACTTGGAACATAAGCACCTTCGAATGTGTAGAAGTGCACTGAGAAGGGATTTAAAGAAGAAAAAAAAAACGAAAATTTTGTTTTTGAAACTCTTCGTAATTTGTATTTTTTCTCGAATACGAAAAATAGCCAATGCAACGTCGTGAACAAATTCGATGAAAAATTGGCCTTCTCATTTTTATCATGATGGTATGTTGTACAATTTGAAGTTGTCGTTAATGTTCGGGAAATTTTTTTTTACCAAAAATCAACGAGATGGACTCGTAGGAGATGTATTTGAGTTTTCAAAACGGCACTTTAATTCCCTGCGCGATTATTCGTTGCTGAGATATCGATGATCAACGAAAAAAGGATTCTCTATCGTTCAAAGTCGCATATCTCGGCAAAAAAATGTTGTAGAGAGGATAACAAAAAACGGAATTGAGGGAGAAGAACCAAGCTAACTCGCCAATACACCCATTGAACTAGAAAACATTTTCCCGAGCCGGTGGACCCTCGAAAATGGAAAATAAATGGAAAATTTGTGTCTCTTGCTATTTCTCACGAACGCAAAATAACCGTAGGTTGAAAAAAATTTTTGTCCAAAGATATCGAAACTAGAGACTCGGAGCTTCAATTTGCTTTTTTTGCGATCTCGATACGACCATTTTTCACCGAGATACAGCGCTTCAAAGAACACGAAAAATAATATTTTTTTTCGGAATTTTTTTACATTGGTGTATATCTATATATATGGGCGTGTTTGGGGCTGTTTGGGTTAGCGTTTGGGTTTGTTTGGGTTTGTTTGGGTTAGCGTTTGGGTTTGTTTGGGTTTGTTTGGGTTTGTTTGGGTTTGTTTGGGTGTGTTTGGGTTTAGACCGAATTTTTCAAAGTGCCGTATCTCCGCGAATAATGGTCGTATCGAGATCGCAAAAAAAGCATTTTGAAGCTTAAGGACTCTAGTTTCTATATCCCGCGGAAAAATTGACAGTCTTAAGGGGGTGAGGTGGCGTTTTTGTGTATCTCTGCGAAAAATGGTCGTATCGAGATGCGAAAAGAAGCATTTTGAAGCTTGAAGTCTCTAGTCTCGCGATCCATCGGCGAAAATTTTTACCCTTAAGGGGGTGCAATTGTTTGGGGCGTATCTCTGCGAAAAATGGTCGTATCGGGGTGCAAAAAAAAGCATTTTGAAGCTTGAAGTTTCTAGTTTCGAGATCTTTCGGCAAAAATTGTCACTCTTAAGGGGGTCAAAATCGTGTGTGGCGTATCTCAGCGAAAAATGGTCGTACAAAGGTGCAAAAAAAAGCATTTTGAAGCTCAGAGTGTCTAGTTTCGAGATCTTTTGGCGAAAAAATTTTACTCTTGAGAGGGCGAAATTAGTCGTAAAAGTTTGCATGGCAAATGAGATTTCTTGCGTGTATCAAATTGAAACTTGGAACATAAGCACCTTCGAATGTGTAGAAGTGCACTGAGAAGGGATTTAAAGAAGAAAAAAAAACGAAAATTTTGTTTTTGAAACTCTTCGTAATTTG
This sequence comes from Ophion ventricosus, assembly GCA_963932345.1. Lineage (NCBI taxonomy): Eukaryota > Metazoa > Arthropoda > Insecta > Hymenoptera > Ichneumonidae > Ophion > Ophion ventricosus. The sequence goes on along the minus strand of OZ010715.1, from coordinate 17,819,070 downwards.
TATTTTTTCTCGAATACGAAAAATAGCCAATGCAACGTCGTGAACAAATTCGATGAAAAATTGGCCTTCTCATTTTTATCATGATGGTATGTTGTACAATTTGAAGTTGTCGTTAATGTTCGGGAAATTTTTTTTTACCAAAAATCAACGAGATGGACTCGTAGGAGATGTATTTGAGTTTTCAAAACGGCACTTTAATTCCCTGCGCGATTATTCGTTGCTGAGATATCGATGATCAACGAAAAAAGGATTCTCTATCGTTCAAAGTCGCATATCTCGGCAAAAAAATGTTGTAGAGAGGATAACAAAAAACGGAATTGAGGGAGAAGAACCAAGCTAACTCGCCAATACACCCATTGAACTAGAAAACATTTTCCCGAGCCGGTGGACCCTCGAAAATGGAAAATAAATGGAAAATTTGTGTCTCTTGCTATTTCTCACGAACGCAAAATAACCGTAGGTTGAAAAAAAATTTTGTCCAAAGATATCGAAACTAGAGACTCGGAGCTTCAATTTGCTTTTTTTGCGATCTCGATACGACCATTTTTCACCGAGATACAGCGCTTCAAAGAACACGAAAAATAATATTTTTTTTCGGAATTTTTTTACATTGGTGTATATCTATATATATGGGCGTGTTTGGGGCTGTTTGGGTTAGCGTTTGGGTTTGTTTGGGTTTGTTTGGGTTAGCGTTTGGGTTTGTTTGGGTTTGTTTGGGTTTGTTTGGGTTTGTTTGGGTTTGTTTGGGTTTAGACCGAATTTTTCAAAGTGCTGTATCTCCGCTAATAATGGTCGTATCGAGATCGCAAAAAAAGCATTTTGAAGCTTAAGGCCTCTAGTTTCTATACCCCGCGGAAAAAATTCACATTCTTAAGGGGGTGAGGTGGCTTTTTGTGTATCTCTGCGAAAAATGGTCGTATCGAGATGCGAAAAGAAGCATTGTGAAGCTTGAAGTCTCTAGTCTCGCGATCCATCGGCGGAAATTTTTACCCTTAAGGGGGTGCAATTGTTTGGGGCGTATCTATGCGAAAAATGGTCGTATCGGGATGCAAAAAAAAGCATTTTGAAGCTTGAAGTTTCTAGTTTCGAGATCTTTCGGCAAAAATTGTCACTCTTAAGGGGGTCGAAATCGTGTGTGGCGTATCTCAGCGAAAAATGGTCGTACAAAGATGCAAAAAAAAGCATTCTGAAGCTCAGAGTGTCTAGTTTCGAGATCTTTTGGCGAAAAAATTTCACTCTTGAGAGGGCGAAATTAGTCGTAAAAGTTTGCATGGCAAATGAGATTTCTTGCGTGTATCAAATTGAAACTTGGAACATAAGCACCTTCGAATGTGTAGAAGTGCACTGAGAAGGGATTTAAAGAAGAAAAAAAAAACGAAAATTTTGTTTTTGAAACTCTTCGTAATTTGTATTTTTTCTCGAATACGAAAAATAGCCAATGCAACGTCGTGAACAAATTCGATGAAAAATTGGCCTTCTCATTTTTATCATGATGGTATGTTGTACAATTTGAAGTTGTCGTTAATGTTCGGGAAATTTTTTTTTACCAAAAATCAACGAGATGGACTCGTAGGAGATGTATTTGAGTTTTCAAAACGGCACTTTAATTCCCTGCGCGATTATTCGTTGCTGAGATATCGATGATCAACGAAAAAAGGATTCTCTATCGTTCAAAGTCGCATATCTCGGCAAAAAAATGTTGTAGAGAGGATAACAAAAAACGGAATTGAGGGAGAAGAACCAAGCTAACTCGCCAATACACCCATTGAACTAGAAAACATTTTCCCGAGCCGGTGGACCCTTGAAAATGGAAAATAAATGGAAAATTTGTGTCTCTTGCTATTTCTCACGAACGCAAAATAACCGTAGGTTGAAAAAAAATTTCGCCCAAAGATATCGAAACTAGAGACTTTGAGCTTCAATTTGCTTTTTTTGCGATCTCGATACGACCATTTTTCACCGAGATACAGCGCTTCAAAGAAGCCGAAAAATAATTTTTTTTTCGGAATTTTTTTACATTGGGGTATATCTATATATATATTTGCGAGTTTTTCGATCAGATTGGCGTGTTTGGGTTTGTATGGGTTTGTTTGGGTTTGCGCGTATTTTTCAAAGTGCTGTATCTCTGCGAATAATGGTCGTATCGAGATCGCAAAAAAAGCATTTTGTAGCTTCAGGCCTCTAGTTTCTATATCCCGTGGAAAAAATTGACATTCTTAAGGGGGTGAGGTGATTTTGTGTGTATGTCTGCGAAGAATTTTCGTACCGAGGTGCAAAAAGTTTCTAGGCTCGCCGTTGTTCGGCAAAAATTTTTACTCTTAAGGAGGTGAAATTGTTTCGGGTGTATCTCTGCGAAAAATGGTCGTATCGAGATGAAAAAAAAAGCATTTTGAAGCTTGAAGTCTCTAGTTTCGAAATCTTTCGGCAAAAATTGTCCCTCTTAAGGGGGTCAAAATGGGGTTTGTTTGGGTTTGTTTGGGTTTAGCCCGTATTTTTCAAAGTGCCGTATCTCCGCGAATAATGGTCGTATCGAGATCGCAAAAGAAGCATTTTGAAGCTTAAGGACTCTAGTTTCTATATCCCGCGGAAAAATTGACAGTCTTAAGGGGGTGAGGTGGCTTTTTGTGTATCTCTGCGAAAAATGGTCGTATCGAGATGCGAAAAGAAGCATTTTGAAGCTTGAAGTCTCTAGTCTCGCGATCCATCGGCGAAAATTTTTACCCTTAAGGGGGTGCAATTGTTTGGGGCGTATCTCTGCGAAAAATGGTCGTATCGGGGTGCAAAAAAAAGCATTTTGAAGCTTGAAGTTTCTAGTTTCGAGATCTTTCGGCAAAAATTGTCACTCTTAAGGGGGTCAAAATCGTGTGTGGCGTATCTCAGCGAAAAATGGTCGTACAAAGGTGCAAAAAAAAGCATTTTGAAGCTCAGAGTGTCTAGTTTCGAGATCTTTTGGCGAAAAAATTTTACTCTTGAGAGGGCGAAATTAGTCGTAAAAGTTTGCATGGCAAATGAGATTTCTTGCGTGTATCAAATTGAAACTTGGAACATAAGCACCTTCGAATGTGTAGAAGTGCACTGAGAAGGGATTTAAAGAAGAAAAAAAAACGAAAATTTTGTTTTTGAAACTCTTCGTAATTTGTATTTTTTCTCGAATACGAAAAATAGCCAATGCAACGTCGTGAACAAATTCGATGAAAAATTGGCCTTCTCATTTTTATCATGATGGTATGTTGTACAATTTGAAGTTGTCGTTAATGTTCGGGAAATTTTTTTTTACCAAAAATCAACGAGATGGACTCGTAGGAGATGTATTTGAGTTTTCAAAACGGCACTTTAATTCCCTGCGCGATTATTCGTTGCTGAGATATCGATGATCAACGAAAAAAGGATTCTCTATCGTTCAAAGTCGCATATCTCGGCAAAAAAATGTTGTAGAGAGGATAACAAAAAACGGAATTGAGGGAGAAGAACCAAGCTAACTCGCCAATACACCCATTGAACTAGAAAACATTTTCCCGAGCCGGTGGACCCTCGAAAATGGAAAATAAATGGAAAATTTGTGTCTCTTGCTATTTCTCACGAACGCAAAATAACCGTAGGTTGAAAAAAATTTTTGTCCAAAGATATCGAAACTAGAGACTCGGAGCTTCAATTTGCTTTTTTTGCGATCTCGATACGACCATTTTTCACCGAGATACAGCGCTTCAAAGAACACGAAAAATAATATTTTTTTTCGGAATTTTTTTACATTGGTGTATATCTATATATATGGGCGTGTTTGGGGCTGTTTGGGTTAGCGTTTGGGTTTGTTTGGGTTTGTTTGGGTTAGCGTTTGGGTTTGTTTGGGTTTGTTTCGGTTTGTTTGGGTTTGTTTGGGTGTGTTTGGGTTTAGACCGAATTTTTCAAAGTGCTGTATCTCCGCTAATAATGGTCGTATCGAGATCGCAAAAAAAGCATTTTGAAGCTTAAGGCCTCTAGTTTCTATACCCCGCGGAAAAAATTCACATTCTTAAGGGGGTGAGGTGGCTTTTTGTGTATCTCTGCGAAAAATGGTCGTATCGAGATGCGAAAAGAAGCATTGTGAAGCTTGAAGTCTCTAGTCTCGCGATCCATCGGCGGAAATTTTTACCCTTAAGGGGGTGCAATTGTTTGGGGCGTATCTATGCGAAAAGTGGTCGTATCGGGATGCAAAAAAAAGCATTTTGAAGCTTGAAGTTTCTAGTTTCGAGATCTTTCGGCAAAAATTGTCACTCTTAAGGGGGTCGAAATCGTGTGTGGCGTATCTCAGCGAAAAATGGTCGTACAAAGATGCAAAAAAAAGCATTCTGAAGCTCAGAGTGTCTAGTTTCGAGATCTTTTGGCGAAAAAATTTCACTCTTGAGAGGGCGAAATTAGTCGTAAAAGTTTGCATGGCAAATGAGATTTCTTGCGTGTATCAAATTGAAACTTGGAACATAAGCACCTTCGAATGTGTAGAAGTGCACTGAGAAGGGATTTAAAGAAGAAAAAAAAAACGAAAATTTTGTTTTTGAAACTCTTCGTAATTTATATTTTTTCTCGAATACGAAAAATAGCCAATGCAACGTCGTGAACAAATTCGATGAAAAATTGGCCTTCTCATTTTTATAATGATGGTATGTTGTACAATTTGAAGTTGTCGTTAATGTTCGGGAAATTTTTTTTTACCAAAAATCAACGAGATGGACTCGTAGGAGATGTATTTGAGTTTTCAAAACGGCACTTTAATTCCCTGCGCGATTATTCGTTGCTGAGATATCGATGATCAACGAAAAAAGGATTCTCTATCGTTCAAAGTCGCATATCTCGGCAAAAAAATGTTGTAGAGAGGATAACAAAAAACGGAATTGAGGGAGAAGAACCAAGCTAACTCGCCAATACACCCATTGAACTAGAAAACATTTTCCCGAGCCGGTGGACCCTCGAAAATGGAAAATAAATGGAAAATTGGTGTCTCTTGCTATTTCTCACGAACGCAAAATAACCGTAGGTTGAAAAAAATTTTTGTCCAAAGATATCGAAACTAGAGACTCGGAGCTTCAATTTGCTTTTTTTGCGATCTCGATACGACCATTTTTCACCGAGATACCGCGCTTCAAAGAACACGAAAAATAATATTTTTTTTCGGAATTTTTTTACATTGGTGTATATCTATATATATGGGCGTGTTTGGGGCTGTTTGGGTTAGCGTTTGTGTTTGTTTGGGTTTGTTTGGGTTAGCGTTTGGGTTTGTTTGGGTTTGTTTGGGTTTGTTTGGGTTTGTTTGGGTGTGTTTGGGTTTAGACCGAATTTTTCAAAGTGCTGTATCTCCGCTAATAATGGTCGTATCGAGATCGCAAAAAAAGCATTTTGAAGCTTAAGGCCTCTAGTTTCTATACCCCGCGGAAAAAATTCACATTCTTAAGGGGGTGAGGTGGCTTTTTGTGTATCTCTGCGAAAAATGGTCGTATCGAGATGCGAAAAGAAGCATTGTGAAGCTTGAAGTCTCTAGTCTCGCGATCCATCGGCGGAAATTTTTACCCTTAAGGGGGTGCAATTGTTTGGGGCGTATCTATGCGAAAAATGGTCGTATCGGGATGCAAAAAAAAGCATTTTGAAGCTTGAAGTTTCTAGTTTCGAGATCTTTCGGCAAAAATTGTCACTCTTAAGGGGGTCGAAATCGTGTGTGGCGTATCTCAGCGAAAAATGGTCGTACAAAGATGCAAAAAAAAGCATTCTGAAGCTCAGAGTGTCTAGTTTCGAGATCTTTTGGCGAAAAAATTTCACTCTTGAGAGGGCGAAATTAGTCGTAAAAGTTTGCATGGCAAATGAGATTTCTTGCGTGTATCAAATTGAAACTTGGAACATAAGCACCTTCGAATGTGTAGAAGTGCACTGAGAAGGGATTTAAAGAAGAAAAAAAAAACGAAAATTTTGTTTTTGAAACTCTTCGTAATTTATATTTTTTCTCGAATACGAAAAATAGCCAATGCAACGTCGTGAACAAATTCGATGAAAAATTGGCCTTCTCATTTTTATAATGATGGTATGTTGTACAATTTGAAGTTGTCGTTAATGTTCGGGAAATTTTTTTTTACCAAAAATCAACGAGATGGACTCGTAGGAGATGTATTTGAGTTTTCAAAACGGCACTTTAATTCCCTGCGCGATTATTCGTTGCTGAGATATCGATGATCAACGAAAAAAGGATTCTCTATCGTTCAAAGTCGCATATCTCGGCAAAAAAATGTTGTAGAGAGGATAACAAAAAACGGAATTGAGGGAGAAGAACCAAGCTAACTCGCCAATACACCCATTGAACTAGAAAACATTTTCCCGAGCCGGTGGACCCTCGAAAATGGAAAATAAATGGAAAATTTGTGTCTCTTGCTATTTCTCACGAACGCAAAATAACCGTAGGTTGAAAAAAATTTTTGTCCAAAGATATCGAAACTAGAGACTCGGAGCTTCAATTTGCTTTTTTTGCGATCTCGATACGACCATTTTTCACCGAGATACAGCGCTTCAAAGAACACGAAAAATAATATTTTTTTTCGGAATTTTTTTACATTGGTGTATATCTATATATATGGGCGTGTTTGGGGCTGTTTGGGTTAGCGTTTGGGTTTGTTTGGGTTTGTTTGGGTTAGCGTTTGGGTTTGTTTGGGTTTGTTTGGGTTTGTTTGGGTTTGTTTGGGTTTGTTTGGGTTTGTTTGGGTTTAGACCGAATTTTTCAAAGTGCTGTATCTCCGCTAATAATGGTCGTATCGAGATCGCAAAAAAAGCATTTTGAAGCTTAAGGCCTCTAGTTTCTATACCCCGCGGAAAAAATTCACATTCTTAAGGGGGTGAGGTGGCTTTTTGTGTATCTCTGCGAAAAATGGTCGTATCGAGATGCGAAAAGAAGCATTGTGAAGCTTGAAGTCTCTAGTCTCGCGATCCATCGGCGGAAATTTTTACCCTTAAGGGGGTGCAATTGTTTGGGGCGTATCTATGCGAAAAATGGTCGTATCGGGATGCAAAAAAAAGCATTTTGAAGCTTGAAGTTTCTAGTTTCGAGATCTTTCGGCAAAAATTGTCACTCTTAAGGGGGTCGAAATCGTGTGTGGCGTATCTCAGCGAAAAATGGTCGTACAAAGATGCAAAAAAAAGCATTCTGAAGCTCAGAGTGTCTAGTTTCGAGATCTTTTGGCGAAAAAATTTCACTCTTGAGAGGGCGAAATTAGTCGTAAAAGTTTGCATGGCAAATGAGATTTCTTGCGTATATCAAATTGAAACTTGGAACATAAGCACCTTCGAATGTGTAGAAGTGCACTGAGAAGGGATTTAAAGAAGAAAAAAAAAACGAAAATTTTGTTTTTGAAACTCTTCGTAATTTGTATTTTTTCTCGAATACGAAAAATAGCCCATGCAACGTCGTGAACAAATTCGATGAAAAATTGGCCTTCTCATTTTTATCATGATGGTATGTTGTACAATTTGAAGTTGTCGTTAATGTTCGGGAAATTTTTTTTTACCAAAAATCAACGAGATGGACTCGTAGGAGATGTATTTGAGTTTTCAAAACGGCACTTTAATTCCCTGCGCGATTATTCGTTGCTGAGATATCGATGATCAACGAAAAAAGGATTCTCTATCGTTCAAAGTCGCATATCTCGGCAAAAAAATGTTGTAGAGAGGATAACAAAAAACGGAATTGAGGGAGAAGAACCAAGCTAACTCGCCAATACACCCATTGAACTAGAAAACATTTTCCCGAGCCGGTGGACCCTTGAAAATGGAAAATAAATGGAAAATTTGTGTCTCTTGCTATTTCTCACGAACGCAAAATAACCGTAGGTTGAAAAAAAATTTCGCCCAAAGATATCGAAACTAGAGACTTTGAGCTTCAATTTGCTTTTTTTGCGATCTCGATACGACCATTTTTCACCGAGATACAGCGCTTCAAAGAAGCCGAAAAATAATTTTTTTTTCGGAATTTTTTTACATTGGGGTATATCTATATATATATTTGCGAGTTTTTCGATCAGATTGGCGTGTTTGGGTTTGTATGGGTTTGTTTGGGTTTGCGCGTATTTTTCAAAGTGCTGTATCTCTGCGAATAATGGTCGTATCGAGATCGCAAAAAAAGCATTTTGTAGCTTCAGGCCTCTAGTTTCTATATCCCGTGGAAAAAATTGACATTCTTAAGGGGGTGAGGTGATTTTGTGTGTATGTCTGCGAAGAATTTTCGTACCGAGGTGCAAAAAGTTTCTAGGCTCGCCGTTGTTCGGCAAAAATTTTTACTCTTAAGGAGGTGAAATTGTTTCGGGTGTATCTCTGCGAAAAATGGTCGTATCGAGATGAAAAAAAAAGCATTTTGAAGCTTGAAGTCTCTAGTTTCGAAATCTTTCGGCAAAAATTGTCCCTCTTAAGGGGGTCAAAATGGGGTTTGTTTGGGTTTGTTTGGGTTTAGCCCGTATTTTTCAAAGTGCCGTATCTCCGCGAATAATGGTCGTATCGAGATCGCAAAAAAAGCATTTTGAAGCTTAAGGACTCTAGTTTCTATATCCCGCGGAAAAATTGACAGTCTTAAGGGGGTGAGGTGGCTTTTTGTGTATCTCTGCGAAAAATGGTCGTATCGAGATGCGAAAAGAAGCATTTTGAAGCTTGAAGTCTCTAGTCTCGCGATCCATCGGCGAAAATTTTTACCCTTAAGGGGGTGCAATTGTTTGGGGCGTATCTCTGCGAAAAATGGTCGTATCGGGGTGCAAAAAAAAGCATTTTGAAGCTTGAAGTTTCTAGTTTCGAGATCTTTCGGCAAAAATTGTCACTCTTAAGGGGGTCAAAATCGTGTGTGGCGTATCTCAGCGAAAAATGGTCGTACAAAGGTGCAAAAAAAAGCATTTTGAAGCTCAGAGTGTCTAGTTTCGAGATCTTGTGGCGAAAAAATTTTACTCTTGAGAGGGCGAAATTAGTCGTAAAAGTTTGCATGGCAAATGAGATTTCTTGCGTGTATCAAATTGAAACTTGGAACATAAGCACCTTCGAATGTGTAGAAGTGCACTGAGAAGGGATTTAAAGAAGAAAAAAAAACGAAAATTTTGTTTTTGAAACTCTTCGTAATTTGTATTTTTTCTCGAATACGAAAAATAGCCAATGCAACGTCGTGAACAAATTCGATGAAAAATTGGCCTTCTCATTTTTATCATGATGGTATGTTGTACAATTTGAAGTTGTCGTTAATGTTCGGGAAATTTTTTTTTACCAAAAATCAACGAGATGGACTCGTAGGAGATGTATTTGAGTTTTCAAAACGGCACTTTAATTCCCTGCGCGATTATTCGTTGCTGAGATATCGATGATCAACGAAAAAAGGATTCTCTATCGTTCAAAGTCGCATATCTCGGCAAAAAAATGTTGTAGAGAGGATAACAAAAAACGGAATTGAGGGAGAAGAACCAAGCTAACTCGCCAATACACCCATTGAACTAGAAAACATTTTCCCGAGCCGGTGGACCCTCGAAAATGGAAAATAAATGGAAAATTTGTGTCTCTTGCTATTTCTCACGAACGCAAAATAACCGTAGGTTGAAAAAAATTTTTGTCCAAAGATATCGAAACTAGAGACTCGGAGCTTCAATTTGCTTTTTTTGCGATCTCGATACGACCATTTTTCACCGAGATACAGCGCTTCAAAGAACACGAAAAATAATATTTTTTTTCGGAATTTTTTTACATTGGTGTATATCTATATATATGGGCGTGTTTGGGGCTGTTTGGGTTAGCGTTTGGGTTTGTTTGGGTTTGTTTGGGTTAGCGTTTGGGTTTGTTTGGGTTTGTTTGGGTTTGTTTGGGTTTGTTTGGGTGTGTTTGGGTTTAGACCGAATTTTTCAAAGTGCTGTATCTCCGCTAATAATGGTCGTATCGAGATCGCAAAAAAAGCATTTTGAAGCTTAAGGCCTCTAGTTTCTATACCCCGCGGAAAAAATTCACATTCTTAAGGGGGTGAGGTGGCTTTTTGTGTATCTCTGCGAAAAATGGTCGTATCGAGATGCGAAAAGAAGCATTGTGAAGCTTGAAGTCTCTAGTCTCGCGATCCATCGGCGGAAATTTTTACCCTTAAGGGGGTGCAATTGTTTGGGGCGTATCTATGCGAAAAATGGTCGTATCGGGATGCAAAAAAAAGCATTTTGAAGCTTGAAGTTTCTAGTTTCGAGATCTTTCGGCAAAAATTGTCACTCTTAAGGGGGTCGAAATCGTGTGTGGCGTATCTCAGCGAAAAATGGTCGTACAAAGATGCAAAAAAAAGCATTCTGAAGCTCAGAGTGTCTAGTTTCGAGATCTTTTGGCGAAAAAATTTCACTCTTGAGAGGGCGAAATTAGTCGTAAAAGTTTGCATGGCAAATGAGATTTCTTGCGTGTATCAAATTGAAACTTGGAACATAAGCACCTTCGAATGTGTAGAAGTGCACTGAGAAGGGATTTAAAGAAGAAAAAAAAAACGAAAATTTTGTTTTTGAAACTCTTCGTAATTTGTATTTTTTCTCGAATACGAAAAATAGCCCATGCAACGTCGTGAACAAATTCGATGAAAAATTGGCCTTCTCATTTTTATCATGATGGTATGTTGTACAATTTGAAGTTGTCGTTAATGTTCGGGAAATTTTTTTTTACCAAAAATCAACGAGATGGACTCGTAGGAGATGTATTTGAGTTTTCAAAACGGCACTTTAATTCCCTGCGCGATTATTCGTTGCTGAGATATCGATGATCAACGAAAAAAGGATTCTCTATCGTTCAAAGTCGCATATCTCGGCAAAAAAATGTTGTAGAGAGGATAACAAAAAACGGAATTGAGGGAGAAGAACCAAGCTAACTCGCCAATACACCCATTGAACTAGAAAACATTTTCCCGAGCCGGTGGACCCTTGAAAATGGAAAATAAATGGAAAATTTGTGTCTCTTGCTATTTCTCACGAACGCAAAATAACCGTAGGTTGAAAAAAAATTTCGCCCAAAGATATCGAAACTAGAGACTTTGAGCTTCAATTTGCTTTTTTTGCGATCTCGATACGACCATTTTTCACCGAGATACAGCGCTTCAAAGAAGCCGAAAAATAATTTTTTTTTCGGAATTTTTTTACATTGGGGTATATCTATATATATATTTGCGAGTTTTTCGATCAGATTGGCGTGTTTGGGTTTGTATGGGTTTGTTTGGGTTTGCGCGTATTTTTCAAAGTGCTGTATCTCTGCGAATAATGGTCGTATCGAGATCGCAAAAAAAGCATTTTGTAGCTTCAGGCCTCTAGTTTCTATATCCCGTGGAAAAAATTGACATTCTTAAGGGGGTGAGGTGATTTTGTGTGTATGTCTGCGAAGAATTTTCGTACCGAGGTGCAAAAAGTTTCTAGGCTCGCCGTTGTTCGGCAAAAATTTTTACTCTTAAGGAGGTGAAATTGTTTCGGGTGTATCTCTGCGAAAAATGGTCGTATCGAGATGAAAAAAAAAGCATTTTGAAGCTTGAAGTCTCTAGTTTCGAAATCTTTCGGCAAAAATTGTCCCTCTTAAGGGGGTCAAAATGGGGTTTGTTTGGGTTTGTTTGGGTTTAGCCCGTATTTTTCAAAGTGCCGTATCTCCGCGAATAATGGTCGTATCGAGATCGCAAAAAAAGCATTTTGAAGCTTAAGGACTCTAGTTTCTATATCCCGCGGAAAAATTGACAGTCTTAAGGGGGTGAGGTGGCTTTTTGTGTATCTCTGCGAAAAATGGTCGTATCGAGATGCGAAAAGAAGCATTTTGAAGCTTGAAGTCTCTAGTCTCGCGATCCATCGGCGAAAATTTTTACCCTTAAGGGGGTGCAATTGTTTGGGGCGTATCTCTGCGAAAAATGGTCGTATCGGGGTGCAAAAAAAAGCATTTTGAAGCTTGAAGTTTCTAGTTTCGAGATCTTTCGGCAAAAATTGTCACTCTTAAGGGGGTCAAAATCGTGTGTGGCGTATCTCAGCGAAAAATGGTCGTACAAAGGTGCAAAAAAAAGCATTTTGAAGCTCAGAGTGTCTAGTTTCGAGATCTTTTGGCGAAAAAATTTTACTCTTGAGAGGGCGAAATTAGTCGTAAAAGTTTGCATGGCAAATGAGATTTCTTGCGTGTATCAAATTGAAACTTGGAACATAAGCACCTTCGAATGTGTAGAAGTGCACTGAGAAGGGATTTAAAGAAGAAAAAAAAAACGAAAATTTTGTTTTTGAAACTCTTCGTAATTTGTATTTTTTCTCGAATACGAAAAATAGCCCATGCAACGTCGTGAACAAATTCGATGAAAAATTGGCCTTCTCATTTTTATCATGATGGTATGTTGTACAATTTGAAGTTGTCGTTAATGTTCGGGAAATTTTTTTTTACCAAAAATCAACGAGATGGACTCGTAGGAGATGTATTTGAGTTTTCAAAACGGCACTTTAATTCCCTGCGCGATTATTCGTTGCTGAGATATCGATGATCAACGAAAAAAGGATTCTCTATCGTTCAAAGTCGCATATCTCGGCAAAAAAATGTTGTAGAGAGGATAACAAAAAACGGAATTGAGGGAGAAGAACCAAGCTAACTCGCCAATACACCCATTGAACTAGAAAACATTTTCCCGAGCCGGTGGACCCTTGAAAATGGAAAATAAATGGAAAATTTGTGTCTCTTGCTATTTCTCACGAACGCAAAATAACCGTAGGTTGAAAAAAAATTTCGCCCAAAGATATCGAAACTAGAGACTTTGAGCTTCAATTTGCTTTTTTTGCGATCTCGATACGACCATTTTTCACCGAGATACAGCGCTTCAAAGAAGCCGAAAAATAATTTTTTTTTCGGAATTTTTTTACATTGGGGTATATCTATATATATATTTGCGAGTTTTTCGATCAGATTGGCGTGTTTGGGTTTGTATGGGTTTGTTTGGGTTTGCGCGTATTTTTCAAAGTGCTGTATCTCTGCGAATAATGGTCGTATCGAGATCGCAAAAAAAGCATTTTGTAGCTTCAGGCCTCTAGTTTCTATATCCCGTGGAAAAAATTGACATTCTTAAGGGGGTGAGGTGATTTTGTGTGTATGTCTGCGAAGAATTTTCGTACCGAGGTGCAAAAAGTTTCTAGGCTCGCCGTTGTTCGGCAAAAATTTTTACTCTTAAGGAGGTGAAATTGTTTCGGGTGTATCTCTGCGAAAAATGGTCGTATCGAGATGAAAAAAAAAGCATTTTGAAGCTTGAAGTCTCTAGTTTCGAAATCTTTCGGCAAAAATTGTCCCTCTTAAGGGGGTCAAAATGGGGTTTGTTTGGGTTTGTTTGGGTTTAGCCCGTATTTTTCAAAGTGCCGTATCTCCGCGAATAATGGTCGTATCGAGATCGCAAAAAAAGCATTTTGAAGCTTAAGGACTCTAGTTTCTATATCCCGCGGAAAAATTGACAGTCTTAAGGGGGTGAGGTGGCTTTTTGTGTATCTCTGCGAAAAATGGTCGTATCGAGATGCGAAAAGAAGCATTTTGAAGCTTGAAGTCTCTAGTCTCGCGATCCATCGGCGAAAATTTTTACCCTTAAGGGGGTGCAATTGTTTGGGGCGTATCTCTGCGAAAAATGGTCGTATCGGGGTGCAAAAAAAAGCATTTTGAAGCTTGAAGTTTCTAGTTTCGAGATCTTTCGGCAAAAATTGTCACTCTTAAGGGGGTCGAAATCGTGTGTGGCGTATCTCAGCGAAAAATGGTCGTACAAAGATGCAAAAAAAAGCATTCTGAAGCTCAGAGTGTCTAGTTTCGAGATCTTTTGGCGAAAAAATTTCACTCTTGAGAGGGCGAAATTAGTCGTAAAAGTTTGCATGGCAAATGAGATTTCTTGCGTGTATCAAATTGAAACTTGGAACATAAGCACCTTCGAATGTGTAGAAGTGCACTGAGAAGGGATTTAAAGAAGAAAAAAAAAACGAAAATTTTGTTTTTGAAACTCTTCGTAATTTGTATTTTTTCTCGAATACGAAAAATAGCCCATGCAACGTCGTGAACAAATTCGATGAAAAATTGGCCTTCTCATTTTTATCATGATGGTATGTTGTACAATTTGAAGTTGTCGTTAATGTTCGGGAAATTTTTTTTTACCAAAAATCAACGAGATGGACTCGTAGGAGATGTATTTGAGTTTTCAAAACGGCACTTTAATTCCCTGCGCGATTATTCGTTGCTGAGATATCGATGATCAACGAAAAAAGGATTCTCTATCGTTCAAAGTCGCATATCTCGGCAAAAAAATGTTGTAGAGAGGATAACAAAAAACGGAATTGAGGGAGAAGAACCAAGCTAACTCGCCAATACACCCATTGAACTAGAAAACATTTTCCCGAGCCGGTGGACCCTTGAAAATGGAAAATAAATGGAAAATTTGTGTCTCTTGCTATTTCTCACGAACGCAAAATAACCGTAGGTTGAAAAAAAATTTCGCCCAAAGATATCGAAACTAGAGACTTTGAGCTTCAATTTGCTTTTTTTGCGATCTCGATACGACCATTTTTCACCGAGATACAGCGCTTCAAAGAAGCCGAAAAATAATTTTTTTTTCGGAATTTTTTTACATTGGGGTATATCTATATATATATTTGCGAGTTTTTCGATCAGATTGGCGTGTTTGGGTTTGTATGGGTTTGTTTGGGTTTGCGCGTATTTTTCAAAGTGCTGTATCTCTGCGAATAATGGTCGTATCGAGATCGCAAAAAAAGCATTTTGTAGCTTCAGGCCTCTAGTTTCTATATCCCGTGGAAAAAATTGACATTCTTAAGGGGGTGAGGTGATTTTGTGTGTATGTCTGCGAAGAATTTTCGTACCGAGGTGCAAAAAGTTTCTAGGCTCGCCGTTGTTCGGCAAAAATTTTTACTCTTAAGGAGGTGAAATTGTTTCGGGTGTATCTCTGCGAAAAATGGTCGTATCGAGATGAAAAAAAAAGCATTTTGAAGCTTGAAGTCTCTAGTTTCGAAATCTTTCGGCAAAAATTGTCCCTCTTAAGGGGGTCAAAATGGGGTTTGTTTGGGTTTGTTTGGGTTTAGCCCGTATTTTTCAAAGTGCCGTATCTCCGCGAATAATGGTCGTATCGAGATCGCAAAAAAAGCATTTTGAAGCTTAAGGACTCTAGTTTCTATATCCCGCGGAAAAATTGACAGTCTTAAGGGGGTGAGGTGGCTTTTTGTGTATCTCTGCGAAAAATGGTCGTATCGAGATGCGAAAAGAAGCATTTTGAAGCTTGAAGTCTCTAGTCTCGCGATCCATCGGCGAAAATTTTTACCCTTAAGGGGGTGCAATTGTTTGGGGCGTATCTCTGCGAAAAATGGTCGTATCGGGGTGCAAAAAAAAGCATTTTGAAGCTTGAAGTTTCTAGTTTCGAGATCTTTCGGCAAAAATTGTCACTCTTAAGGGGGTCAAAATCGTGTGTGGCGTATCTCAGCGAAAAATGGTCGTACAAAGGTGCAAAAAAAAGCATTTTGAAGCTCAGAGTGTCTAGTTTCGAGATCTTTTGGCGAAAAAATTTTACTCTTGAGAGGGCGAAATTAGTCGTAAAAGTTTGCATGGCAAATGAGATTTCTTGCGTGTATCAAATTGAAACTTGGAACATAAGCACCTTCGAATGTGTAGAAGTGCACTGAGAAGGGATTTAAAGAAGAAAAAAAAAACGAAAATTTTGTTTTTGAAACTCTTCGTAATTTGTATTTTTTCTCGAATACGAAAAATAGCCCATGCAACGTCGTGAACAAATTCGATGAAAAATTGGCCTTCTCATTTTTATCATGATGGTATGTTGTACAATTTGAAGTTGTCGTTAATGTTCGGGAAATTTTTTTTTACCAAAAATCAACGAGATGGACTCGTAGGAGATGTATTTGAGTTTTCAAAACGGCACTTTAATTCCCTGCGCGATTATTCGTTGCTGAGATATCGATGATCAACGAAAAAAGGATTCTCTATCGTTCAAAGTCGCATATCTCGGCAAAAAAATGTTGTAGAGAGGATAACAAAAAACGGAATTGAGGGAGAAGAACCAAGCTAACTCGCCAATACACCCATTGAACTAGAAAACATTTTCCCGAGCCGGTGGACCCTTGAAAATGGAAAATAAATGGAAAATTTGTGTCTCTTGCTATTTCTCACGAACGCAAAATAACCGTAGGTTGAAAAAAAATTTCGCCCAAAGATATCGAAACTAGAGACTTTGAGCTTCAATTTGCTTTTTTTGCGATCTCGATACGACCATTTTTCACCGAGATACAGCGCTTCAAAGAAGCCGAAAAATAATTTTTTTTTCGGAATTTTTTTACATTGGGGTATATCTATATATATATTTGCGAGTTTTTCGATCAGATTGGCGTGTTTGGGTTTGTATGGGTTTGTTTGGGTTTGCGCGTATTTTTCAAAGTGCTGTATCTCTGCGAATAATGGTCGTATCGAGATCGCAAAAAAAGCATTTTGTAGCTTCAGGCCTCTAGTTTCTATATCCCGTGGAAAAAATTGACATTCTTAAGGGGGTGAGGTGATTTTGTGTGTATGTCTGCGAAGAATTTTCGTACCGAGGTGCAAAAAGTTTCTAGGCTCGCCGTTGTTCGGCAAAAATTTTTACTCTTAAGGAGGTGAAATTGTTTCGGGTGTATCTCTGCGAAAAATGGTCGTATCGAGATGAAAAAAAAAGCATTTTGAAGCTTGAAGTCTCTAGTTTCGAAATCTTTCGGCAAAAATTGTCCCTCTTAAGGGGGTCAAAATGGGGTTTGTTTGGGTTTGTTTGGGTTTAGCCCGTATTTTTCAAAGTGCCGTATCTCCGCGAATAATGGTCGTATCGAGATCGCAAAAAAAGCATTTTGAAGCTTAAGGACTCTAGTTTCTATATCCCGCGGAAAAATTGACAGTCTTAAGGGGGTGAGGTGGCTTTTTGTGTATCTCTGCGAAAAATGGTCGTATCGAGATGCGAAAAGAAGCATTTTGAAGCTTGAAGTCTCTAGTCTCGCGATCCATCGGCGAAAATTTTTACCCTTAAGGGGGTGCAATTGTTTGGGGCGTATCTCTGCGAAAAATGGTCGTATCGGGGTGCAAAAAAAAGCATTTTGAAGCTTGAAGTTTCTAGTTTCGAGATCTTTCGGCAAAAATTGTCACTCTTAAGGGGGTCAAAATCGTGTGTGGCGTATCTCAGCGAAAAATGGTCGTACAAAGGTGCAAAAAAAAGCATTTTGAAGCTCAGAGTGTCTAGTTTCGAGATCTTTTGGCGAAAAAATTTTACTCTTGAGAGGGCGAAATTAGTCGTAAAAGTTTGCATGGCAAATGAGATTTCTTGCGTGTATCAAATTGAAACTTGGAACATAAGCACCTTCGAATGTGTAGAAGTGCACTGAGAAGGGATTTAAAGAAGAAAAAAAAACGAAAATTTTGTTTTTGAAACTCTTCGTAATTTGTATTTTTTCTCGAATACGAAAAATAGCCAATGCAACGTCGTGAACAAATTCGATGAAAAATTGGCCTTCTCATTTTTATCATGATGGTATGTTGTACAATTTGAAGTTGTCGTTAATGTTCGGGAAATTTTTTTTTACCAAAAATCAACGAGATGGACTCGTAGGAGATGTATTTGAGTTTTCAAAACGGCACTTTAATTCCCTGCGCGATTATTCGTTGCTGAGATATCGATGATCAACGAAAAAAGGATTCTCTATCGTTCAAAGTCGCATATCTCGGCAAAAAAATGTTGTAGAGAGGATAACAAAAAACGGAATTGAGGGAGAAGAACCAAGCTAACTCGCCAATACACCCATTGAACTAGAAAACATTTTCCCGAGCCGGTGGACCCTCGAAAATGGAAAATAAATGGAAAATTTGTGTCTCTTGCTATTTCTCACGAACGCAAAATAACCGTAGGTTGAAAAAAATTTTTGTCCAAAGATATCGAAACTAGAGACTCGGAGCTTCAATTTGCTTTTTTTGCGATCTCGATACGACCATTTTTCACCGAGATACAGCGCTTCAAAGAACACGAAAAATAATATTTTTTTTCGGAATTTTTTTACATTGGTGTATATCTATATATATGGGCGTGTTTGGGGCTGTTTGGGTTAGCGTTTGGGTTTGTTTGGGTTTGTTTGGGTTAGCGTTTGGGTTTGTTTGGGTTTGTTTGGGTTTGTTTGGGTTTGTTTGGGTGTGTTTGGGTTTAGACCGAATTTTTCAAAGTGCTGTATCTCCGCTAATAATGGTCGTATCGAGATCGCAAAAAAAGCATTTTGAAGCTTAAGGCCTCTAGTTTCTATACCCCGCGGAAAAAATTCACATTCTTAAGGGGGTGAGGTGGCTTTTTGTGTATCTCTGCGAAAAATGGTCGTATCGAGATGCGAAAAGAAGCATTGTGAAGCTTGAAGTCTCTAGTCTCGCGATCCATCGGCGGAAATTTTTACCCTTAAGGGGGTGCAATTGTTTGGGGCGTATCTATGCGAAAAATGGTCGTATCGGGATGCAAAAAAAAGCATTTTGAAGCTTGAAGTTTCTAGTTTCGAGATCTTTCGGCAAAAATTGTCACTCTTAAGGGGGTCGAAATCGTGTGTGGCGTATCTCAGCGAAAAATGGTCGTACAAAGATGCAAAAAAAAGCATTCTGAAGCTCAGAGTGTCTAGTTTCGAGATCTTTTGGCGAAAAAATTTCACTCTTGAGAGGGCGAAATTAGTCGTAAAAGTTTGCATGGCAAATGCGATTTCTTGCGTGTATCAAATTGAAACTTGGAACATAAGCACCTTCGAATGTGTAGAAGTGCACTGAGAAGGGATTTAAAGAAGAAAAAAAAAACGAAAATTTTGTTTTTGAAACTCTTCGTAATTTGTATTTTTTCTCGAATACGAAAAATAGCCAATGCAACGTCGTGAACAAATTCGATGAAAAATTGGCCTTCTCATTTTTATCATGATGGTATGTTGTACAATTTGAAGTTGTCGTTAATGTTCGGGAAATTTTTTTTTACCAAAAATCAACGAGATGGACTCGTAGGAGATGTATTTGAGTTTTCAAAACGGCACTTTAATTCCCTGCGCGATTATTCGTTGCTGAGATATCGATGATCAACGAAAAAAGGATTCTCTATCGTTCAAAGTCGCATATCTCGGCAAAAAAATGTTGTAGAGAGGATAACAAAAAACGGAATTGAGGGAGAAGAACCAAGCTAACTCGCCAATACACCCATTGAACTAGAAAACATTTTCCCGAGCCGGTGGACCCTCGAAAATGGAAAATAAATGGAAAATTGGTGTCTCTTGCTATTTCTCACGAACGCAAAATAACCGTAGGTTGAAAAAAATTTTTGTCCAAAGATATCGAAACTAGAGACTCGGAGCTTCAATTTGCTTTTTTTGCGATCTCGATACGACCATTTTTCACCGAGATACAGCGCTTCAAAGAACACGAAAAATAATATTTTTTTTCGGAATTTTTTTACATTGGTGTATATCTATATATATGGGCGTGTTTGGGGCTGTTTGGGTTAGCGTTTGGGTTTGTTTGGGTTTGTTTGGGTTAGCGTTTGGGTTTGTTTGGGTTTGTTTGGGTTTGTTTGGGTTTGTTTGGGTTTAGACCGAATTTTTCAAAGTGCTGTATCTCCGCTAATAATGGTCGTATCGAGATCGCAAAGAAGCATTTTGAAGCTTAAGGCCTCTAGTTTCTATACCCCGCGGAAAAAATTCACATTCTTAAGGGGGTGAGGTGGCTTTTTGTGTATCTCTGCGAAAAATGGTCGTATCGAGATGCGAAAAGAAGCATTGTGAAGCTTGAAGTCTCTAGTCTCGCGATCCATCGGCGGAAATTTTTACCCTTAAGGGGGTGCAATTGTTTGGGGCGTATCTATGCGAAAAATGGTCGTATCGGGATGCAAAAAAAAGCATTTTGAAGCTTGAAGTTTCTAGTTTCGAGATCTTTCGGCAAAAATTGTCACTCTTAAGGGGGTCGAAATCGTGTGTGGCGTATCTCAGCGAAAAATGGTCGTACAAAGATGCAAAAAAAAGCATTCTGAAGCTCAGAGTGTCTAGTTTCGAGATCTTTTGGCGAAAAAATTTCACTCTTGAGAGGGCGAAATTAGTCGTAAAAGTTTGCATGGCAAATGCGATTTCTTGCGTGTATCAAATTGAAACTTGGAACATAAGCACCTTCGAATGTGTAGAAGTGCACTGAGAAGGGATTTAAAGAAGAAAAAAAAAACGAAAATTTTGTTTTTGAAACTCTTCGTAATTTGTATTTTTTCTCGAATACGAAAAATAGCCAATGCAACGTCGTGAACAAATTCGATGAAAAATTGGCCTTCTCATTTTTATCATGATGGTATGTTGTACAATTTGAAGTTGTCGTTAATGTTCGGGAAATTTTTTTTTACCAAAAATCAACGAGATGGACTCGTAGGAGATGTATTTGAGTTTTCAAAACGGCACTTTAATTCCCTGCGCGATTATTCGTTGCTGAGATATCGATGATCAACGAAAAAAGGATTCTCTATCGTTCAAAGTCGCATATCTCGGCAAAAAAATGTTGTAGAGAGGATAACAAAAAACGGAATTGAGGGAGAAGAACCAAGCTAACTCGCCAATACACCCATTGAACTAGAAAACATTTTCCCGAGCCGGTGGACCCTTGAAAATGGAAAATAAATGGAAAATTTGTGTCTCTTGCTATTTCTCACGAACGCAAAATAACCGTAGGTTGAAAAAAAATTTCGCCCAAAGATATCGAAACTAGAGACTTTGAGCTTCAATTTGCTTTTTTTGCGATCTCGATACGACCATTTTTCACCGAGATACAGCGCTTCAAAGAAGCCGAAAAATAATTTTTTTTTCGGAATTTTTTTACATTGGGGTATATCTATATATATATTTGCGAGTTTTTCGATCAGATTGGCGTGTTTGGGTTTGTATGGGTTTGTTTGGGTTTGCGCGTATTTTTCAAAGTGCTGTATCTCTGCGAATAATGGTCGTATCGAGATCGCAAAAAAAGCATTTTGTAGCTTCAGGCCTCTAGTTTCTATATCCCGTGGAAAAAATTGACATTCTTAAGGGGGTGAGGTGATTTTGTGTGTATGTCTGCGAAGAATTTTCGTACCGAGGTGCAAAAAGTTTCTAGGCTCGCCGTTGTTCGGCAAAAATTTTTACTCTTAAGGAGGTGAAATTGTTTCGGGTGTATCTCTGCGAAAAATGGTCGTATCGAGATGAAAAAAAAAGCATTTTGAAGCTTGAAGTCTCTAGTTTCGAAATCTTTCGGCAAAAATTGTCCCTCTTAAGGGGGTCAAAATGGGGTTTGTTTGGGTTTGTTTGGGTTTAGCCCGTATTTTTCAAAGTGCCGTATCTCCGCGAATAATGGTCGTATCGAGATCGCAAAAAAAGCATTTTGAAGCTTAAGGACTCTAGTTTCTATATCCCGCGGAAAAATTGACAGTCTTAAGGGGGTGAGGTGGCTTTTTGTGTATCTCTGCGAAAAATGGTCGTATCGAGATGCGAAAAGAAGCATTTTGAAGCTTGAAGTCTCTAGTCTCGCGATCCATCGGCGAAAATTTTTACCCTTAAGGGGGTGCAATTGTTTGGGGCGTATCTCTGCGAAAAATGGTCGTATCGGGGTGCAAAAAAAAGCATTTTGAAGCTTGAAGTTTCTAGTTTCGAGATCTTTCGGCAAAAATTGTCACTCTTAAGGGGGTCAAAATCGTGTGTGGCGTATCTCAGCGAAAAATGGTCGTACAAAGGTGCAAAAAAAAGCATTTTGAAGCTCAGAGTGTCTAGTTTCGAGATCTTTTGGCGAAAAAATTTTACTCTTGAGAGGGCGAAATTAGTCGTAAAAGTTTGCATGGCAAATGAGATTTCTTGCGTGTATCAAATTGAAACTTGGAACATAAGCACCTTCGAATGTGTAGAAGTGCACTGAGAAGGGATTTAAAGAAGAAAAAAAAACGAAAATTTTGTTTTTGAAACTCTTCGTAATTTGTATTTTTTCTCGAATACGAAAAATAGCCAATGCAACGTCGTGAACAAATTCGATGAAAAATTGGCCTTCTCATTTTTATCATGATGGTATGTTGTACAATTTGAAGTTGTCGTTAATGTTCGGGAAATTTTTTTTTACCAAAAATCAACGAGATGGACTCGTAGGAGATGTATTTGAGTTTTCAAAACGGCACTTTAATTCCCTGCGCGATTATTCGTTGCTGAGATATCGATGATCAACGAAAAAAGGATTCTCTATCGTTCAAAGTCGCATATCTCGGCAAAAAAATGTTGTAGAGAGGATAACAAAAAACGGAATTGAGGGAGAAGAACCAAGCTAACTCGCCAATACACCCATTGAACTAGAAAACATTTTCCCGAGCCGGTGGACCCTCGAAAATGGAAAATAAATGGAAAATTTGTGTCTCTTGCTATTTCTCACGAACGCAAAATAACCGTAGGTTGAAAAAAATTTTTGTCCAAAGATATCGAAACTAGAGACTCGGAGCTTCAATTTGCTTTTTTTGCGATCTCGATACGACCATTTTTCACCGAGATACAGCGCTTCAAAGAACACGAAAAATAATATTTTTTTTCGGAATTTTTTTACATTGGTGTATATCTATATATATGGGCGTGTTTGGGGCTGTTTGGGTTAGCGTTTGGGTTTGTTTGGGTTTGTTTGGGTTAGCGTTTGGGTTTGTTTGGGTTTGTTTGGGTTTGTTTGGGTTTGTTTGGGTGTGTTTGGGTTTAGACCGAATTTTTCAAAGTGCCGTATCTCCGCGAATAATGGTCGTATCGAGATCGCAAAAAAAGCATTTTGAAGCTTAAGGACTCTAGTTTCTATATCCCGCGGAAAAATTGACAGTCTTAAGGGGGTGAGGTGGCGTTTTTGTGTATCTCTGCGAAAAATGGTCGTATCGAGATGCGAAAAGAAGCATTTTGAAGCTTGAAGTCTCTAGTCTCGCGATCCATCGGCGAAAATTTTTACCCTTAAGGGGGTGCAATTGTTTGGGGCGTATCTCTGCGAAAAATGGTCGTATCGGGGTGCAAAAAAAAGCATTTTGAAGCTTGAAGTTTCTAGTTTCGAGATCTTTCGGCAAAAATTGTCACTCTTAAGGGGGTCAAAATCGTGTGTGGCGTATCTCAGCGAAAAATGGTCGTACAAAGGTGCAAAAAAAAGCATTTTGAAGCTCAGAGTGTCTAGTTTCGAGATCTTTTGGCGAAAAAATTTTACTCTTGAGAGGGCGAAATTAGTCGTAAAAGTTTGCATGGCAAATGAGATTTCTTGCGTGTATCAAATTGAAACTTGGAACATAAGCACCTTCGAATGTGTAGAAGTGCACTGAGAAGGGATTTAAAGAAGAAAAAAAAACGAAAATTTTGTTTTTGAAACTCTTCGTAATTTGTATTTTTTCTCGAATACGAAAAATAGCCAATGCAACGTCGTGAACAAATTCGATGAAAAATTGGCCTTCTCATTTTTATCATGATGGTATGTTGTACAATTTGAAGTTGTCGTTAATGTTCGGGAAATTTTTTTTTACCAAAAATCAACGAGATGGACTCGTAGGAGATGTATTTGAGTTTTCAAAACGGCACTTTAATTCCCTGCGCGATTATTCGTTGCTGAGATATCGATGATCAACGAAAAAAGGATTCTCTATCGTTCAAAGTCGCATATCTCGGCAAAAAAATGTTGTAGAGAGGATAACAAAAAACGGAATTGAGGGAGAAGAACCAAGCTAACTCGCCAATACACCCATTGAACTAGAAAACATTTTCCCGAGCCGGTGGACCCTCGAAAATGGAAAATAAATGGAAAATTTGTGTCTCTTGCTATTTCTCACGAACGCAAAATAACCGTAGGTTGAAAAAAATTTTTGTCCAAAGATATCGAAACTAGAGACTCGGAGCTTCAATTTGCTTTTTTTGCGATCTCGATACGACCATTTTTCACCGAGATACAGCGCTTCAAAGAACACGAAAAATAATATTTTTTTTCGGAATTTTTTTACATTGGTGTATATCTATATATATGGGCGTGTTTGGGGCTGTTTGGGTTAGCGTTTGGGTTTGTTTGGGTTTGTTTGGGTTAGCGTTTGGGTTTGTTTGGGTTTGTTTGGGTTTGTTTGGGTTTGTTTGGGTGTGTTTGGGTTTAGACCGAATTTTTCAAAGTGCTGTATCTCCGCTAATAATGGTCGTATCGAGATCGCAAAAAAAGCATTTTGAAGCTTAAGGCCTCTAGTTTCTATACCCCGCGGAAAAAATTGACAGTCTTAAGGGGGTGAGGTGGCTTTTTGTGTATCTCTGCGAAAAATGGTCGTATCGAGATGCGAAAAGAAGCATTTTGAAGCTTGAAGTCTCTAGTCTCGCGATCCATCGGCGAAAATTTTTACCCTTAAGGGGGTGCAATTGTTTGGGGCGTATCTCTGCGAAAAATGGTCGTATCGGGATGCAAAAAAAAGCATTTTGAAGCTTGAAGTTTCTAGTTTCGAGATCTTTCGGCAAAAATTGTCACTCTTAAGGGGGTCAAAATCGTGTGTGGCGTATCTCAGCGAAAAATGGTCGTACAAAGATGCAAAAAAAAGCATTTTGAAGCTCAGAGTGTCTAGTTTCGAGATCTTTTGGCGAAAAAATTTCACTCTTGAGAGGGCGAAATTAGTCGTAAAAGTTTGCATGGCAAATGAGATTTCTTGCGTGTATCAAATTGAAACTTGGAACATAAGCACCTTCGAATGTGTAGAAGTGCACTGAGAAGGGATTTAAAGAAGAAAAAAAAAACGAAAATTTTGTTTTTGAAACTCTTCGTAATTTGTATTTTTTCTCGAATACGAAAAATAGCCAATGCAACGTCGTGAACAAATTCGATGAAAAATTGGCCTTCTCATTTTTATCATGATGGTATGTTGTACAATTTGAAGTTGTCGTTAATGTTCGGGAAATTTTTTTTTACCAAAAATCAACGAGATGGACTCGTAGGAGATGTATTTGAGTTTTCAAAACGGCACTTTAATTCCCTGCGCGATTATTCGTTGCTGAGATATCGATGATCAACGAAAAAAGGATTCTCTATCGTTCAAAGTCGCATATCTCGGCAAAAAAATGTTGTAGAGAGGATAACAAAAAACGGAATTGAGGGAGAAGAACCAAGCTAACTCGCCAATACACCCATTGAACTAGAAAACATTTTCCCGAGCCGGTGGACCCTCGAAAATGGAAAATAAATGGAAAATTTGTGTCTCTTGCTATTTCTCACGAACGCAAAATAACCGTAGGTTGAAAAAAATTTTTGTCCAAAGATATCGAAACTAGAGACTCGGAGCTTCAATTTGCTTTTTTTGCGATCTCGATACGACCATTTTTCACCGAGATACAGCGCTTCAAAGAACACGAAAAATAATAATTTTTTTCGGAATTTTTTTACATTGGTGTATATCTATATATATGGGCGTGTTTGGGGCTGTTTGGGTTAGCGTTTGGGTTTGTTTGGGTTTGTTTGGGTTAGCGTTTGGGTTTGTTTGGGTTTGTTTGGGTTTGTTTGGGTTTGTTTGGGTGTGTTTGGGTTTAGACCGAATTTTTCAAAGTGCTGTATCTCCGCTAATAATGGTCGTATCGAGATCGCAAAAAAAGCATTTTGAAGCTTAAGGCCTCTAGTTTCTATACCCCGCGGAAAAAATTGACAGTCTTAAGGGGGTGAGGTGGCTTTTTGTGTATCTCTGCGAAAAATGGTCGTATCGAGATGCGAAAAGAAGCATTTTGAAGCTTGAAGTCTCTAGTCTCGCGATCCATCGGCGAAAATTTTTACCCTTAAGGGGGTGCAATTGTTTGGGGCGTATCTCTGCGAAAAATGGTCGTATCGGGATGCAAAAAAAAGCATTTTGAAGCTTGAAGTTTCTAGTTTCGAGATCTTTCGGCAAAAATTGTCACTCTTAAGGGGGTCAAAATCGTGTGTGGCGTATCTCAGCGAAAAATGGTCGTACAAAGATGCAAAAAAAAGCATTTTGAAGCTCAGAGTGTCTAGTTTCGAGATCTTTTGGCGAAAAAATTTCACTCTTGAGAGGGCGAAATTAGTCGTAAAAGTTTGCATGGCAAATGAGATTTCTTGCGTGTATCAAATTGAAACTTGGAACATAAGCACCTTCGAATGTGTAGAAGTGCACTGAGAAGGGATTTAAAGAAGAAAAAAAAAACGAAAATTTTGTTTTTGAAACTCTTCGTAATTTGTATTTTTTCTCGAATACGAAAAATAGCCAATGCAACGTCGTGAACAAATTCGATGAAAAATTGGCCTTCTCATTTTTATCATGATGGTATGTTGTACAATTTGAAGTTGTCGTTAATGTTCGGGAAATTTTTTTTTACCAAAAATCAACGAGATGGACTCGTAGCAGATGTATTTGAGTTTTCAAAACGGCACTTTAATTCCCTGCGCGATTATTCGTTGCTGAGATATCGATGATCAACGAAAAAAGGATTCTCTATCGTTCAAAGTCGCATATCTCGGCAAAAAAATGTTGTAGAGAGGATAACAAAAAACGGAATTGAGGGAGAAGAACCAAGCTAACTCGCCAATACACCCATTGAACTAGAAAACATTTTCCCGAGCCGGTGGACCCTCGAAAATGGAAAATAAATGGAAAATTTGTGTCTCTTGCTATTTCTCACGAACGCAAAATAACCGTAGGTTGAAAAAAATTTTTGTCCAAAGATATCGAAACTAGAGACTCGGAGCTTCAATTTGCTTTTTTTGCGATCTCGATACGACCATTTTTCACCGAGATACAGCGCTTCAAAGAACACGAAAAATAATAATTTTTTTCGGAATTTTTTTACATTGGTGTATATCTATATATATGGGCGTGTTTGGGGCTGTTTGGGTTAGCGTTTGGGTTTGTTTGGGTTTGTTTGGGTTAGCGTTTGGGTTTGTTTGGGTTTGTTTGGGTTTGTTTGGGTTTGTTTGGGTGTGTTTGGGTTTAGACCGAATTTTTCAAAGTGCTGTATCTCCGCTAATAATGGTCGTATCGAGATCGCAAAAAAAGCATTTTGAAGCTTAAGGCCTCTAGTTTCTATACCCCGCGGAAAAAATTCACATTCTTAAGGGGGTGAGGTGGCTTTTTGTGTATCTCTGCGAAAAATGGTCGTATCGAGATGCGAAAAGAAGCATTGTGAAGCTTGAAGTCTCTAGTCTCGCGATCCATCGGCGGAAATTTTTACCCTTAAGGGGGTGCAATTGTTTGGGGCGTATCTATGCGAAAAATGGTCGTATCGGGATGCAAAAAAAAGCATTTTGAAGCTTGAAGTTTCTAGTTTCGAGATCTTTCGGCAAAAATTGTCACTCTTAAGGGGGTCGAAATCGTGTGTGGCGTATCTCAGCGAAAAATGGTCGTACAAAGATGCAAAAAAAAGCATTCTGAAGCTCAGAGTGTCTAGTTTCGAGATCTTTTGGCGAAAAAATTTCACTCTTGAGAGGGCGAAATTAGTCGTAAAAGTTTGCATGGCAAATGAGATTTCTTGCGTGTATCAAATTGAAACTTGGAACATAAGCACCTTCGAATGTGTAGAAGTGCACTGAGAAGGGATTTAAAGAAGAAAAAAAAAACGAAAATTTTGTTTTTGAAACTCTTCGTAATTTATATTTTTTCTCGAATACGAAAAATAGCCAATGCAACGTCGTGAACAAATTCGATGAAAAATTGGCCTTCTCATTTTTATAATGATGGTATGTTGTACAATTTGAAGTTGTCGTTAATGTTCGGGAAATTTTTTTTTACCAAAAATCAACGAGATGGACTCGTAGGAGATGTATTTGAGTTTTCAAAACGGCACTTTAATTCCCTGCGCGATTATTCGTTGCTGAGATATCGATGATCAACGAAAAAAGGATTCTCTATCGTTCAAAGTCGCATATCTCGGCAAAAAAATGTTGTAGAGAGGATAACAAAAAACGGAATTGAGGGAGAAGAACCAAGCTAACTCGCCAATACACCCATTGAACTAGAAAACATTTTCCCGAGCCGGTGGACCCTCGAAAATGGAAAATAAATGGAAAATTTGTGTCTCTTGCTATTTCTCACGAACGCAAAATAACCGTAGGTTGAAAAAAATTTTTGTCCAAAGATATCGAAACTAGAGACTCGGAGCTTCAATTTGCTTTTTTTGCGATCTCGATACGACCATTTTTCACCGAGATACAGCGCTTCAAAGAACACGAAAAATAATATTTTTTTTCGGAATTTTTTTACATTGGTGTATATCTATATATATGGGCGTGTTTGGGGCTGTTTGGGTTAGCGTTTGGGTTTGTTTGGGTTTGTTTGGGTTAGCGTTTGGGTTTGTTTGGGTTTGTTTGGGTTTGTTTGGGTTTGTTTGGGTGTGTTTGGGTTTAGACCGAATTTTTCAAAGTGCTGTATCTCCGCTAATAATGGTCGTATCGAGATCGCAAAAAAAGCATTTTGAAGCTTAAGGCCTCTAGTTTCTATACCCCGCGGAAAAAATTCACATTCTTAAGGGGGTGAGGTGGCTTTTTGTGTATCTCTGCGAAAAATGGTCGTATCGAGATGCGAAAAGAAGCATTGTGAAGCTTGAAGTCTCTA
Organism: Ophion ventricosus; assembly: GCA_963932345.1. Taxonomy (NCBI): domain Eukaryota; kingdom Metazoa; phylum Arthropoda; class Insecta; order Hymenoptera; family Ichneumonidae; genus Ophion; species Ophion ventricosus. The sequence goes on along the minus strand of OZ010715.1, from coordinate 17,790,500 downwards.
GTCTCGCGATCCATCGGCGGAAATTTTTACCCTTAAGGGGGTGCAATTGTTTGGGGCGTATCTATGCGAAAAATGGTCGTATCGGGATGCAAAAAAAAGCATTTTGAAGCTTGAAGTTTCTAGTTTCGAGATCTTTCGGCAAAAATTGTCACTCTTAAGGGGGTCGAAATCGTGTGTGGCGTATCTCAGCGAAAAATGGTCGTACAAAGATGCAAAAAAAAGCATTCTGAAGCTCAGAGTGTCTAGTTTCGAGATCTTTTGGCGAAAAAATTTCACTCTTGAGAGGGCGAAATTAGTCGTAAAAGTTTGCATGGCAAATGAGATTTCTTGCGTGTATCAAATTGAAACTTGGAACATAAGCACCTTCGAATGTGTAGAAGTGCACTGAGAAGGGATTTAAAGAAGAAAAAAAAAACGAAAATTTTGTTTTTGAAACTCTTCGTAATTTGTATTTTTTCTCGAATACGAAAAATAGCCAATGCAACGTCGTGAACAAATTCGATGAAAAATTGGCCTTCTCATTTTTATCATGATGGTATGTTGTACAATTTGAAGTTGTCGTTAATGTTCGGGAAATTTTTTTTTACCAAAAATCAACGAGATGGACTCGTAGGAGATGTATTTGAGTTTTCAAAACGGCACTTTAATTCCCTGCGCGATTATTCGTTGCTGAGATATCGATGATCAACGAAAAAAGGATTCTCTATCGTTCAAAGTCGCATATCTCGGCAAAAAAATGTTGTAGAGAGGATAACAAAAAACGGAATTGAGGGAGAAGAACCAAGCTAACTCGCCAATACACCCATTGAACTAGAAAACATTTTCCCGAGCCGGTGGACCCTTGAAAATGGAAAATAAATGGAAAATTTGTGTCTCTTGCTATTTCTCACGAACGCAAAATAACCGTAGGTTGAAAAAAAATTTCGCCCAAAGATATCGAAACTAGAGACTTTGAGCTTCAATTTGCTTTTTTTGCGATCTCGATACGACCATTTTTCACCGAGATACAGCGCTTCAAAGAAGCCGAAAAATAATTTTTTTTTCGGAATTTTTTTACATTGGGGTATATCTATATATATATTTGCGAGTTTTTCGATCAGATTGGCGTGTTTGGGTTTGTATGGGTTTGTTTGGGTTTGCGCGTATTTTTCAAAGTGCTGTATCTCTGCGAATAATGGTCGTATCGAGATCGCAAAAAAAGCATTTTGTAGCTTCAGGCCTCTAGTTTCTATATCCCGTGGAAAAAATTGACATTCTTAAGGGGGTGAGGTGATTTTGTGTGTATGTCTGCGAAGAATTTTCGTACCGAGGTGCAAAAAGTTTCTAGGCTCGCCGTTGTTCGGCAAAAATTTTTACTCTTAAGGAGGTGAAATTGTTTCGGGTGTATCTCTGCGAAAAATGGTCGTATCGAGATGAAAAAAAAAGCATTTTGAAGCTTGAAGTCTCTAGTTTCGAAATCTTTCGGCAAAAATTGTCCCTCTTAAGGGGGTCAAAATGGGGTTTGTTTGGGTTTGTTTGGGTTTAGCCCGTATTTTTCAAAGTGCCGTATCTCCGCGAATAATGGTCGTATCGAGATCGCAAAAAAAGCATTTTGAAGCTTAAGGACTCTAGTTTCTATATCCCGCGGAAAAATTGACAGTCTTAAGGGGGTGAGGTGGCTTTTTGTGTATCTCTGCGAAAAATGGTCGTATCGAGATGCGAAAAGAAGCATTTTGAAGCTTGAAGTCTCTAGTCTCGCGATCCATCGGCGAAAATTTTTACCCTTAAGGGGGTGCAATTGTTTGGGGCGTATCTCTGCGAAAAATGGTCGTATCGGGGTGCAAAAAAAAGCATTTTGAAGCTTGAAGTTTCTAGTTTCGAGATCTTTCGGCAAAAATTGTCACTCTTAAGGGGGTCAAAATCGTGTGTGGCGTATCTCAGCGAAAAATGGTCGTACAAAGGTGCAAAAAAAAGCATTTTGAAGCTCAGAGTGTCTAGTTTCGAGATCTTTTGGCGAAAAAATTTTACTCTTGAGAGGGCGAAATTAGTCGTAAAAGTTTGCATGGCAAATGAGATTTCTTGCGTGTATCAAATTGAAACTTGGAACATAAGCACCTTCGAATGTGTAGAAGTGCACTGAGAAGGGATTTAAAGAAGAAAAAAAAACGAAAATTTTGTTTTTGAAACTCTTCGTAATTTGTATTTTTTCTCGAATACGAAAAATAGCCAATGCAACGTCGTGAACAAATTCGATGAAAAATTGGCCTTCTCATTTTTATCATGATGGTATGTTGTACAATTTGAAGTTGTCGTTAATGTTCGGGAAATTTTTTTTTACCAAAAATCAACGAGATGGACTCGTAGGAGATGTATTTGAGTTTTCAAAACGGCACTTTAATTCCCTGCGCGATTATTCGTTGCTGAGATATCGATGATCAACGAAAAAAGGATTCTCTATCGTTCAAAGTCGCATATCTCGGCAAAAAAATGTTGTAGAGAGGATAACAAAAAACGGAATTGAGGGAGAAGAACCAAGCTAACTCGCCAATACACCCATTGAACTAGAAAACATTTTCCCGAGCCGGTGGACCCTTGAAAATGGAAAATAAATGGAAAATTTGTGTCTCTTGCTATTTCTCACGAACGCAAAATAACCGTAGGTTGAAAAAAAATTTCGCCCAAAGATATCGAAACTAGAGACTTTGAGCTTCAATTTGCTTTTTTTGCGATCTCGATACGACCATTTTTCACCGAGATACAGCGCTTCAAAGAAGCCGAAAAATAATTTTTTTTTCGGAATTTTTTTACATTGGGGTATATCTATATATATATTTGCGAGTTTTTCGATCAGATTGGCGTGTTTGGGTTTGTATGGGTTTGTTTGGGTTTGCGCGTATTTTTCAAAGTGCTGTATCTCTGCGAATAATGGTCGTATCGAGATCGCAAAAAAAGCATTTTGTAGCTTCAGGCCTCTAGTTTCTATATCCCGTGGAAAAAATTGACATTCTTAAGGGGGTGAGGTGATTTTGTGTGTATGTCTGCGAAGAATTTTCGTACCGAGGTGCAAAAAGTTTCTAGGCTCGCCGTTGTTCGGCAAAAATTTTTACTCTTAAGGAGGTGAAATTGTTTCGGGTGTATCTCTGCGAAAAATGGTCGTATCGAGATGAAAAAAAAAGCATTTTGAAGCTTGAAGTCTCTAGTTTCGAAATCTTTCGGCAAAAATTGTCCCTCTTAAGGGGGTCAAAATGGGGTTTGTTTGGGTTTGTTTGGGTTTAGCCCGTATTTTTCAAAGTGCCGTATCTCCGCGAATAATGGTCGTATCGAGATCGCAAAAAAAGCATTTTGAAGCTTAAGGACTCTAGTTTCTATATCCCGCGGAAAAATTGACAGTCTTAAGGGGGTGAGGTGGCTTTTTGTGTATCTCTGCGAAAAATGGTCGTATCGAGATGCGAAAAGAAGCATTTTGAAGCTTGAAGTCTCTAGTCTCGCGATCCATCGGCGAAAATTTTTACCCTTAAGGGGGTGCAATTGTTTGGGGCGTATCTCTGCGAAAAATGGTCGTATCGGGGTGCAAAAAAAAGCATTTTGAAGCTTGAAGTTTCTAGTTTCGAGATCTTTCGGCAAAAATTGTCACTCTTAAGGGGGTCAAAATCGTGTGTGGCGTATCTCAGCGAAAAATGGTCGTACAAAGGTGCAAAAAAAAGCATTTTGAAGCTCAGAGTGTCTAGTTTCGAGATCTTTTGGCGAAAAAATTTTACTCTTGAGAGGGCGAAATTAGTCGTAAAAGTTTGCATGGCAAATGAGATTTCTTGCGTGTATCAAATTGAAACTTGGAACATAAGCACCTTCGAATGTGTAGAAGTGCACTGAGAAGGGATTTAAAGAAGAAAAAAAAACGAAAATTTTGTTTTTGAAACTCTTCGTAATTTGTATTTTTTCTCGAATACGAAAAATAGCCAATGCAACGTCGTGAACAAATTCGATGAAAAATTGGCCTTCTCATTTTTATCATGATGGTATGTTGTACAATTTGAAGTTGTCGTTAGTGTTCGGGAAATTTTTTTTTACCAAAAATCAACGAGATGGACTCGTAGGAGATGTATTTGAGTTTTCAAAACGGCACTTTAATTCCCTGCGCGATTATTCGTTGCTGAGATATCGATGATCAACGAAAAAAGGATTCTCTATCGTTCAAAGTCGCATATCTCGGCAAAAAAATGTTGTAGAGAGGATAACAAAAAACGGAATTGAGGGAGAAGAACCAAGCTAACTCGCCAATACACCCATTGAACTAGAAAACATTTTCCCGAGCCGGTGGACCCTCGAAAATGGAAAATAAATGGAAAATTTGTGTCTCTTGCTATTTCTCACGAACGCAAAATAACCGTAGGTTGAAAAAAATTTTTGTCCAAAGATATCGAAACTAGAGACTCGGAGCTTCAATTTGCTTTTTTTGCGATCTCGATACGACCATTTTTCACCGAGATACAGCGCTTCAAAGAAGCCGAAAAATAATTTTTTTTTCGGAATTTTTTTACATTGGGGTATATCTATATATATATTTGCGAGTTTTTCGATCAGATTGGCGTGTTTGGGTTTGTATGGGTTTGTTTGGGTTTGCGCGTATTTTTCAAAGTGCTGTATCTCTGCGAATAATGGTCGTATCGAGATCGCAAAAAAAGCATTTTGTAGCTTCAGGCCTCTAGTTTCTATATCCCGTGGAAAAAATTGACATTCTTAAGGGGGTGAGGTGATTTTGTGTGTATGTCTGCGAAGAATTTTCGTACCGAGGTGCAAAAAGTTTCTAGGCTCGCCGTTGTTCGGCAAAAATTTTTACTCTTAAGGAGGTGAAATTGTTTCGGGTGTATCTCTGCGAAAAATGGTCGTATCGAGATGAAAAAAAAAGCATTTTGAAGCTTGAAGTCTCTAGTTTCGAAATCTTTCGGCAAAAATTGTCCCTCTTAAGGGGGTCAAAATGGGGTTTGTTTGGGTTTGTTTGGGTTTAGCCCGTATTTTTCAAAGTGCCGTATCTCCGCGAATAATGGTCGTATCGAGATCGCAAAAAAAGCATTTTGAAGCTTAAGGACTCTAGTTTCTATATCCCGCGGAAAAATTGACAGTCTTAAGGGGGTGAGGTGGCTTTTTGTGTATCTCTGCGAAAAATGGTCGTATCGAGATGCGAAAAGAAGCATTTTGAAGCTTGAAGTCTCTAGTCTCGCGATCCATCGGCGAAAATTTTTACCCTTAAGGGGGTGCAATTGTTTGGGGCGTATCTCTGCGAAAAATGGTCGTATCGGGGTGCAAAAAAAAGCATTTTGAAGCTTGAAGTTTCTAGTTTCGAGATCTTTCGGCAAAAATTGTCACTCTTAAGGGGGTCAAAATCGTGTGTGGCGTATCTCAGCGAAAAATGGTCGTACAAAGGTGCAAAAAAAAGCATTTTGAAGCTCAGAGTGTCTAGTTTCGAGATCTTTTGGCGAAAAAATTTTACTCTTGAGAGGGCGAAATTAGTCGTAAAAGTTTGCATGGCAAATGAGATTTCTTGCGTGTATCAAATTGAAACTTGGAACATAAGCACCTTCGAATGTGTAGAAGTGCACTGAGAAGGGATTTAAAGAAGAAAAAAAAACGAAAATTTTGTTTTTGAAACTCTTCGTAATTTGTATTTTTTCTCGAATACGAAAAATAGCCAATGCAACGTCGTGAACAAATTCGATGAAAAATTGGCCTTCTCATTTTTATCATGATGGTATGTTGTACAATTTGAAGTTGTCGTTAGTGTTCGGGAAATTTTTTTTTACCAAAAATCAACGAGATGGACTCGTAGGAGATGTATTTGAGTTTTCAAAACGGCACTTTAATTCCCTGCGCGATTATTCGTTGCTGAGATATCGATGATCAACGAAAAAAGGATTCTCTATCGTTCAAAGTCGCATATCTCGGCAAAAAAATGTTGTAGAGAGGATAACAAAAAACGGAATTGAGGGAGAAGAACCAAGCTAACTCGCCAATACACCCATTGAACTAGAAAACATTTTCCCGAGCCGGTGGACCCTCGAAAATGGAAAATAAATGGAAAATTTGTGTCTCTTGCTATTTCTCACGAACGCAAAATAACCGTAGGTTGAAAAAAATTTTTGTCCAAAGATATCGAAACTAGAGACTCGGAGCTTCAATTTGCTTTTTTTGCGATCTCGATACGACCATTTTTCACCGAGATACAGCGCTTCAAAGAACACGAAAAATAATATTTTTTTTCGGAATTTTTTTACATTGGTGTATATCTATATATATGGGCGTGTTTGGGGCTGTTTGGGTTAGCGTTTGGGTTTGTTTGGGTTTGTTTGGGTTAGCGTTTGGGTTTGTTTGGGTTTGTTTGGGTTTGTTTGGGTTTGTTTGGGTGTGTTTGGGTTTAGACCGAATTTTTCAAAGTGCTGTATCTCCGCTAATAATGGTCGTATCGAGATCGCAAAAAAAGCATTTTGAAGCTTAAGGCCTCTAGTTTCTATACCCCGCGGAAAAAATTGACAGTCTTAAGGGGGTGAGGTGGCTTTTTGTGTATCTCTGCGAAAAATGGTCGTATCGAGATGCGAAAAGAAGCATTTTGAAGCTTGAAGTCTCTAGTCTCGCGATCCATCGGCGAAAATTTTTACCCTTAAGGGGGTGCAATTGTTTGGGGCGTATCTCTGCGAAAAATGGTCGTATCGGGATGCAAAAAAAAGCATTTTGAAGCTTGAAGTTTCTAGTTTCGAGATCTTTCGGCAAAAATTGTCACTCTTAAGGGGGTCAAAATCGTGTGTGGCGTATCTCAGCGAAAAATGGTCGTACAAAGATGCAAAAAAAAGCATTTTGAAGCTCAGAGTGTCTAGTTTCGAGATCTTTTGGCGAAAAAATTTCACTCTTGAGAGGGCGAAATTAGTCGTAAAAGTTTGCATGGCAAATGAGATTTCTTGCGTGTATCAAATTGAAACTTGGAACATAAGCACCTTCGAATGTGTAGAAGTGCACTGAGAAGGGATTTAAAGAAGAAAAAAAAACGAAAATTTTGTTTTTGAAACTCTTCGTAATTTGTATTTTTTCTCGAATACGAAAAATAGCCAATGCAACGTCGTGAACAAATTCGATGAAAAATTGGCCTTCTCATTTTTATCATGATGGTATGTTGTACAATTTGAAGTTGTCGTTAGTGTTCGGGAAATTTTTTTTTACCAAAAATCAACGAGATGGACTCGTAGGAGATGTATTTGAGTTTTCAAAACGGCACTTTAATTCCCTGCGCGATTATTCGTTGCTGAGATATCGATGATCAACGAAAAAAGGATTCTCTATCGTTCAAAGTCGCATATCTCGGCAAAAAAATGTTGTAGAGAGGATAACAAAAAACGGAATTGAGGGAGAAGAACCAAGCTAACTCGCCAATACACCCATTGAACTAGAAAACATTTTCCCGAGCCGGTGGACCCTCGAAAATGGAAAATAAATGGAAAATTTGTGTCTCTTGCTATTTCTCACGAACGCAAAATAACCGTAGGTTGAAAAAAATTTTTGTCCAAAGATATCGAAACTAGAGACTCGGAGCTTCAATTTGCTTTTTTTGCGATCTCGATACGACCATTTTTCACCGAGATACAGCGCTTCAAAGAACACGAAAAATAATATTTTTTTTCGGAATTTTTTTACATTGGTGTATATCTATATATATGGGCGTGTTTGGGGCTGTTTGGGTTAGCGTTTGGGTTTGTTTGGGTTTGTTTGGGTTTGTTTGGGTTTGTTTGGGTTTGTTTGGGTGTGTTTGGGTTTAGACCGAATTTTTCAAAGTGCTGTATCTCCGCTAATAATGGTCGTATCGAGATCGCAAAAAAAGCATTTTGAAGCTTAAGGCCTCTAGTTTCTATACCCCGCGGAAAAAATTGACAGTCTTAAGGGGGTGAGGTGGCTTTTTGTGTATCTCTGCGAAAAATGGTCGTATCGAGATGCGAAAAGAAGCATTTTGAAGCTTGAAGTCTCTAGTCTCGCGATCCATCGGCGAAAATTTTTACCCTTAAGGGGGTGCAATTGTTTGGGGCGTATCTCTGCGAAAAATGGTCGTATCGGGATGCAAAAAAAAGCATTTTGAAGCTTGAAGTTTCTAGTTTCGAGATCTTTCGGCAAAAATTGTCACTCTTAAGGGGGTCAAAATCGTGTGTGGCGTATCTCAGCGAAAAATGGTCGTACAAAGATGCAAAAAAAAGCATTTTGAAGCTCAGAGTGTCTAGTTTCGAGATCTTTTGGCGAAAAAATTTCACTCTTGAGAGGGCGAAATTAGTCGTAAAAGTTTGCATGGCAAATGAGATTTCTTGCGTGTATCAAATTGAAACTTGGAACATAAGCACCTTCGAATGTGTAGAAGTGCACTGAGAAGGGATTTAAAGAAGAAAAAAAAAACGAAAATTTTGTTTTTGAAACTCTTCGTAATTTGTATTTTTTCTCGAATACGAAAAATAGCCAATGCAACGTCGTGAACAAATTCGATGAAAAATTGGCCTTCTCATTTTTATCATGATGGTATGTTGTACAATTTGAAGTTGTCGTTAATGTTCGGGAAATTTTTTTTTACCAAAAATCAACGAGATGGACTCGTAGCAGATGTATTTGAGTTTTCAAAACGGCACTTTAATTCCCTGCGCGATTATTCGTTGCTGAGATATCGATGATCAACGAAAAAAGGATTCTCTATCGTTCAAAGTCGCATATCTCGGCAAAAAAATGTTGTAGAGAGGATAACAAAAAACGGAATTGAGGGAGAAGAACCAAGCTAACTCGCCAATACACCCATTGAACTAGAAAACATTTTCCCGAGCCGGTGGACCCTCGAAAATGGAAAATAAATGGAAAATTTGTGTCTCTTGCTATTTCTCACGAACGCAAAATAACCGTAGGTTGAAAAAAATTTTTGTCCAAAGATATCGAAACTAGAGACTCGGAGCTTCAATTTGCTTTTTTTGCGATCTCGATACGACCATTTTTCACCGAGATACAGCGCTTCAAAGAACACGAAAAATAATATTTTTTTTCGGAATTTTTTTACATTGGTGTATATCTATATATATGGGCGTGTTTGGGGCTGTTTGGGTTAGCGTTTGGGTTTGTTTGGGTTTGTTTGGGTTAGCGTTTGGGTTTGTTTGGGTTTGTTTGGGTTTGTTTGGGTTTGTTTGGGTGTGTTTGGGTTTAGACCGAATTTTTCAAAGTGCTGTATCTCCGCTAATAATGGTCGTATCGAGATCGCAAAAAAAGCATTTTGAAGCTTAAGGCCTCTAGTTTCTATACCCCGCGGAAAAAATTCACATTCTTAAGGGGGTGAGGTGGCTTTTTGTGTATCTCTGCGAAAAATGGTCGTATCGAGATGCGAAAAGAAGCATTGTGAAGCTTGAAGTCTCTAGTCTCGCGATCCATCGGCGGAAATTTTTACCCTTAAGGGGGTGCAATTGTTTGGGGCGTATCTATGCGAAAAATGGTCGTATCGGGATGCAAAAAAAAGCATTTTGAAGCTTGAAGTTTCTAGTTTCGAGATCTTTCGGCAAAAATTGTCACTCTTAAGGGGGTCGAAATCGTGTGTGGCGTATCTCAGCGAAAAATGGTCGTACAAAGATGCAAAAAAAAGCATTCTGAAGCTCAGAGTGTCTAGTTTCGAGATCTTTTGGCGAAAAAATTTCACTCTTGAGAGGGCGAAATTAGTCGTAAAAGTTTGCATGGCAAATGAGATTTCTTGCGTGTATCAAATTGAAACTTGGAACATAAGCACCTTCGAATGTGTAGAAGTGCACTGAGAAGGGATTTAAAGAAGAAAAAAAAAACGAAAATTTTGTTTTTGAAACTCTTCGTAATTTGTATTTTTTCTCGAATACGAAAAATAGCCAATGCAACGTCGTGAACAAATTCGATGAAAAATTGGCCTTCTCATTTTTATCATGATGGTATGTTGTACAATTTGAAGTTGTCGTTAATGTTCGGGAAATTTTTTTTTACCAAAAATCAACGAGATGGACTCGTAGGAGATGTATTTGAGTTTTCAAAACGGCACTTTAATTCCCTGCGCGATTATTCGTTGCTGAGATATCGATGATCAACGAAAAAAGGATTCTCTATCGTTCAAAGTCGCATATCTCGGCAAAAAAATGTTGTAGAGAGGATAACAAAAAACGGAATTGAGGGAGAAGAACCAAGCTAACTCGCCAATACACCCATTGAACTAGAAAACATTTTCCCGAGCCGGTGGACCCTTGAAAATGGAAAATAAATGGAAAATTTGTGTCTCTTGCTATTTCTCACGAACGCAAAATAACCGTAGGTTGAAAAAAAATTTCGCCCAAAGATATCGAAACTAGAGACTTTGAGCTTCAATTTGCTTTTTTTGCGATCTCGATACGACCATTTTTCACCGAGATACAGCGCTTCAAAGAAGCCGAAAAATAATTTTTTTTTCGGAATTTTTTTACATTGGGGTATATCTATATATATATTTGCGAGTTTTTCGATCAGATTGGCGTGTTTGGGTTTGTATGGGTTTGTTTGGGTTTGCGCGTATTTTTCAAAGTGCTGTATCTCTGCGAATAATGGTCGTATCGAGATCGCAAAAAAAGCATTTTGTAGCTTCAGGCCTCTAGTTTCTATATCCCGTGGAAAAAATTGACATTCTTAAGGGGGTGAGGTGATTTTGTGTGTATGTCTGCGAAGAATTTTCGTACCGAGGTGCAAAAAGTTTCTAGGCTCGCCGTTGTTCGGCAAAAATTTTTACTCTTAAGGAGGTGAAATTGTTTCGGGTGTATCTCTGCGAAAAATGGTCGTATCGAGATGAAAAAAAAAGCATTTTGAAGCTTGAAGTCTCTAGTTTCGAAATCTTTCGGCAAAAATTGTCCCTCTTAAGGGGGTCAAAATGGGGTTTGTTTGGGTTTGTTTGGGTTTAGCCCGTATTTTTCAAAGTGCCGTATCTCCGCGAATAATGGTCGTATCGAGATCGCAAAAAAAGCATTTTGAAGCTTAAGGACTCTAGTTTCTATATCCCGCGGAAAAATTGACAGTCTTAAGGGGGTGAGGTGGCTTTTTGTGTATCTCTGCGAAAAATGGTCGTATCGAGATGCGAAAAGAAGCATTTTGAAGCTTGAAGTCTCTAGTCTCGCGATCCATCGGCGAAAATTTTTACCCTTAAGGGGGTGCAATTGTTTGGGGCGTATCTCTGCGAAAAATGGTCGTATCGGGGTGCAAAAAAAAGCATTTTGAAGCTTGAAGTTTCTAGTTTCGAGATCTTTCGGCAAAAATTGTCACTCTTAAGGGGGTCAAAATCGTGTGTGGCGTATCTCAGCGAAAAATGGTCGTACAAAGGTGCAAAAAAAAGCATTTTGAAGCTCAGAGTGTCTAGTTTCGAGATCTTTTGGCGAAAAAATTTTACTCTTGAGAGGGCGAAATTAGTCGTAAAAGTTTGCATGGCAAATGAGATTTCTTGCGTGTATCAAATTGAAACTTGGAACATAAGCACCTTCGAATGTGTAGAAGTGCACTGAGAAGGGATTTAAAGAAGAAAAAAAAACGAAAATTTTGTTTTTGAAACTCTTCGTAATTTGTATTTTTTCTCGAATACGAAAAATAGCCAATGCAACGTCGTGAACAAATTCGATGAAAAATTGGCCTTCTCATTTTTATCATGATGGTATGTTGTACAATTTGAAGTTGTCGTTAATGTTCGGGAAATTTTTTTTTACCAAAAATCAACGAGATGGACTCGTAGGAGATGTATTTGAGTTTTCAAAACGGCACTTTAATTCCCTGCGCGATTATTCGTTGCTGAGATATCGATGATCAACGAAAAAAGGATTCTCTATCGTTCAAAGTCGCATATCTCGGCAAAAAAATGTTGTAGAGAGGATAACAAAAAACGGAATTGAGGGAGAAGAACCAAGCTAACTCGCCAATACACCCATTGAACTAGAAAACATTTTCCCGAGCCGGTGGACCCTTGAAAATGGAAAATAAATGGAAAATTTGTGTCTCTTGCTATTTCTCACGAACGCAAAATAACCGTAGGTTGAAAAAAAATTTCGCCCAAAGATATCGAAACTAGAGACTTTGAGCTTCAATTTGCTTTTTTTGCGATCTCGATACGACCATTTTTCACCGAGATACAGCGCTTCAAAGAAGCCGAAAAATAATTTTTTTTTCGGAATTTTTTTACATTGGGGTATATCTATATATATATTTGCGAGTTTTTCGATCAGATTGGCGTGTTTGGGTTTGTATGGGTTTGTTTGGGTTTGCGCGTATTTTTCAAAGTGCTGTATCTCTGCGAATAATGGTCGTATCGAGATCGCAAAAAAAGCATTTTGTAGCTTCAGGCCTCTAGTTTCTATATCCCGTGGAAAAAATTGACATTCTTAAGGGGGTGAGGTGATTTTGTGTGTATGTCTGCGAAGAATTTTCGTACCGAGGTGCAAAAAGTTTCTAGGCTCGCCGTTGTTCGGCAAAAATTTTTACTCTTAAGGAGGTGAAATTGTTTCGGGTGTATCTCTGCGAAAAATGGTCGTATCGAGATGAAAAAAAAAGCATTTTGAAGCTTGAAGTCTCTAGTTTCGAAATCTTTCGGCAAAAATTGTCCCTCTTAAGGGGGTCAAAATGGGGTTTGTTTGGGTTTGTTTGGGTTTAGCCCGTATTTTTCAAAGTGCCGTATCTCCGCGAATAATGGTCGTATCGAGATCGCAAAAAAAGCATTTTGAAGCTTAAGGACTCTAGTTTCTATATCCCGCGGAAAAATTGACAGTCTTAAGGGGGTGAGGTGGCTTTTTGTGTATCTCTGCGAAAAATGGTCGTATCGAGATGCGAAAAGAAGCATTTTGAAGCTTGAAGTCTCTAGTCTCGCGATCCATCGGCGAAAATTTTTACCCTTAAGGGGGTGCAATTGTTTGGGGCGTATCTCTGCGAAAAATGGTCGTATCGGGGTGCAAAAAAAAGCATTTTGAAGCTTGAAGTTTCTAGTTTCGAGATCTTTCGGCAAAAATTGTCACTCTTAAGGGGGTCAAAATCGTGTGTGGCGTATCTCAGCGAAAAATGGTCGTACAAAGGTGCAAAAAAAAGCATTTTGAAGCTCAGAGTGTCTAGTTTCGAGATCTTTTGGCGAAAAAATTTTACTCTTGAGAGGGCGAAATTAGTCGTAAAAGTTTGCATGGCAAATGAGATTTCTTGCGTGTATCAAATTGAAACTTGGAACATAAGCACCTTCGAATGTGTAGAAGTGCACTGAGAAGGGATTTAAAGAAGAAAAAAAAACGAAAATTTTGTTTTTGAAACTCTTCGTAATTTGTATTTTTTCTCGAATACGAAAAATAGCCAATGCAACGTCGTGAACAAATTCGATGAAAAATTGGCCTTCTCATTTTTATCATGATGGTATGTTGTACAATTTGAAGTTGTCGTTAGTGTTCGGGAAATTTTTTTTTACCAAAAATCAACGAGATGGACTCGTAGGAGATGTATTTGAGTTTTCAAAACGGCACTTTAATTCCCTGCGCGATTATTCGTTGCTGAGATATCGATGATCAACGAAAAAAGGATTCTCTATCGTTCAAAGTCGCATATCTCGGCAAAAAAATGTTGTAGAGAGGATAACAAAAAACGGAATTGAGGGAGAAGAACCAAGCTAACTCGCCAATACACCCATTGAACTAGAAAACATTTTCCCGAGCCGGTGGACCCTCGAAAATGGAAAATAAATGGAAAATTTGTGTCTCTTGCTATTTCTCACGAACGCAAAATAACCGTAGGTTGAAAAAAATTTTTGTCCAAAGATATCGAAACTAGAGACTCGGAGCTTCAATTTGCTTTTTTTGCGATCTCGATACGACCATTTTTCACCGAGATACAGCGCTTCAAAGAACACGAAAAATAATATTTTTTTTCGGAATTTTTTTACATTGGTGTATATCTATATATATGGGCGTGTTTGGGGCTGTTTGGGTTAGCGTTTGGGTTTGTTTGGGTTTGTTTGGGTTAGCGTTTGGGTTTGTTTGGGTTTGTTTGGGTTTGTTTGGGTTTGTTTGGGTGTGTTTGGGTTTAGACCGAATTTTTCAAAGTGCTGTATCTCCGCTAATAATGGTCGTATCGAGATCGCAAAAAAAGCATTTTGAAGCTTAAGGCCTCTAGTTTCTATACCCCGCGGAAAAAATTGACAGTCTTAAGGGGGTGAGGTGGCTTTTTGTGTATCTCTGCGAAAAATGGTCGTATCGAGATGCGAAAAGAAGCATTTTGAAGCTTGAAGTCTCTAGTCTCGCGATCCATCGGCGAAAATTTTTACCCTTAAGGGGGTGCAATTGTTTGGGGCGTATCTCTGCGAAAAATGGTCGTATCGGGATGCAAAAAAAAGCATTTTGAAGCTTGAAGTTTCTAGTTTCGAGATCTTTCGGCAAAAATTGTCACTCTTAAGGGGGTCAAAATCGTGTGTGGCGTATCTCAGCGAAAAATGGTCGTACAAAGATGCAAAAAAAAGCATTTTGAAGCTCAGAGTGTCTAGTTTCGAGATCTTTTGGCGAAAAAATTTCACTCTTGAGAGGGCGAAATTAGTCGTAAAAGTTTGCATGGCAAATGAGATTTCTTGCGTGTATCAAATTGAAACTTGGAACATAAGCACCTTCGAATGTGTAGAAGTGCACTGAGAAGGGATTTAAAGAAGAAAAAAAAACGAAAATTTTGTTTTTGAAACTCTTCGTAATTTGTATTTTTTCTCGAATACGAAAAATAGCCAATGCAACGTCGTGAACAAATTCGATGAAAAATTGGCCTTCTCATTTTTATCATGATGGTATGTTGTACAATTTGAAGTTGTCGTTAGTGTTCGGGAAATTTTTTTTTACCAAAAATCAACGAGATGGACTCGTAGGAGATGTATTTGAGTTTTCAAAACGGCACTTTAATTCCCTGCGCGATTATTCGTTGCTGAGATATCGATGATCAACGAAAAAAGGATTCTCTATCGTTCAAAGTCGCATATCTCGGCAAAAAAATGTTGTAGAGAGGATAACAAAAAACGGAATTGAGGGAGAAGAACCAAGCTAACTCGCCAATACACCCATTGAACTAGAAAACATTTTCCCGAGCCGGTGGACCCTCGAAAATGGAAAATAAATGGAAAATTTGTGTCTCTTGCTATTTCTCACGAACGCAAAATAACCGTAGGTTGAAAAAAATTTTTGTCCAAAGATATCGAAACTAGAGACTCGGAGCTTCAATTTGCTTTTTTTGCGATCTCGATACGACCATTTTTCACCGAGATACAGCGCTTCAAAGAACACGAAAAATAATATTTTTTTTCGGAATTTTTTTACATTGGTGTATATCTATATATATGGGCGTGTTTGGGGCTGTTTGGGTTAGCGTTTGGGTTTGTTTGGGTTTGTTTGGGTTAGCGTTTGGGTTTGTTTGGGTTTGTTTGGGTTTGTTTGGGTTTGTTTGGGTGTGTTTGGGTTTAGACCGAATTTTTCAAAGTGCTGTATCTCCGCTAATAATGGTCGTATCGAGATCGCAAAAAAAGCATTTTGAAGCTTAAGGCCTCTAGTTTCTATACCCCGCGGAAAAAATTGACAGTCTTAAGGGGGTGAGGTGGCTTTTTGTGTATCTCTGCGAAAAATGGTCGTATCGAGATGCGAAAAGAAGCATTTTGAAGCTTGAAGTCTCTAGTCTCGCGATCCATCGGCGAAAATTTTTACCCTTAAGGGGGTGCAATTGTTTGGGGCGTATCTCTGCGAAAAATGGTCGTATCGGGATGCAAAAAAAAGCATTTTGAAGCTTGAAGTTTCTAGTTTCGAGATCTTTCGGCAAAAATTGTCACTCTTAAGGGGGTCAAAATCGTGTGTGGCGTATCTCAGCGAAAAATGGTCGTACAAAGATGCAAAAAAAAGCATTTTGAAGCTCAGAGTGTCTAGTTTCGAGATCTTTTGGCGAAAAAATTTCACTCTTGAGAGGGCGAAATTAGTCGTAAAAGTTTGCATGGCAAATGAGATTTCTTGCGTGTATCAAATTGAAACTTGGAACATAAGCACCTTCGAATGTGTAGAAGTGCACTGAGAAGGGATTTAAAGAAGAAAAAAAAAACGAAAATTTTGTTTTTGAAACTCTTCGTAATTTGTATTTTTTCTCGAATACGAAAAATAGCCAATGCAACGTCGTGAACAAATTCGATGAAAAATTGGCCTTCTCATTTTTATCATGATGGTATGTTGTACAATTTGAAGTTGTCGTTAATGTTCGGGAAATTTTTTTTTACCAAAAATCAACGAGATGGACTCGTAGCAGATGTATTTGAGTTTTCAAAACGGCACTTTAATTCCCTGCGCGATTATTCGTTGCTGAGATATCGATGATCAACGAAAAAAGGATTCTCTATCGTTCAAAGTCGCATATCTCGGCAAAAAAATGTTGTAGAGAGGATAACAAAAAACGGAATTGAGGGAGAAGAACCAAGCTAACTCGCCAATACACCCATTGAACTAGAAAACATTTTCCCGAGCCGGTGGACCCTCGAAAATGGAAAATAAATGGAAAATTTGTGTCTCTTGCTATTTCTCACGAACGCAAAATAACCGTAGGTTGAAAAAAATTTTTGTCCAAAGATATCGAAACTAGAGACTCGGAGCTTCAATTTGCTTTTTTTGCGATCTCGATACGACCATTTTTCACCGAGATACAGCGCTTCAAAGAACACGAAAAATAATAATTTTTTTCGGAATTTTTTTACATTGGTGTATATCTATATATATGGGCGTGTTTGGGGCTGTTTGGGTTAGCGTTTGGGTTTGTTTGGGTTTGTTTGGGTTAGCGTTTGGGTTTGTTTGGGTTTGTTTGGGTTTGTTTGGGTTTGTTTGGGTGTGTTTGGGTTTAGACCGAATTTTTCAAAGTGCTGTATCTCCGCTAATAATGGTCGTATCGAGATCGCAAAAAAAGCATTTTGAAGCTTAAGGCCTCTAGTTTCTATACCCCGCGGAAAAAATTCACATTCTTAAGGGGGTGAGGTGGCTTTTTGTGTATCTCTGCGAAAAATGGTCGTATCGAGATGCGAAAAGAAGCATTGTGAAGCTTGAAG
This sequence comes from Ophion ventricosus, assembly GCA_963932345.1. Lineage (NCBI taxonomy): Eukaryota > Metazoa > Arthropoda > Insecta > Hymenoptera > Ichneumonidae > Ophion > Ophion ventricosus. The sequence continues at coordinate 17,773,426 of OZ010715.1, read as the reverse complement.
TCTCTAGTCTCGCGATCCATCGGCGGAAATTTTTACCCTTAAGGGGGTGCAATTGTTTGGGGCGTATCTATGCGAAAAATGGTCGTATCGGGATGCAAAAAAAAGCATTTTGAAGCTTGAAGTTTCTAGTTTCGAGATCTTTCGGCAAAAATTGTCACTCTTAAGGGGGTCGAAATCGTGTGTGGCGTATCTCAGCGAAAAATGGTCGTACAAAGATGCAAAAAAAAGCATTCTGAAGCTCAGAGTGTCTAGTTTCGAGATCTTTTGGCGAAAAAATTTCACTCTTGAGAGGGCGAAATTAGTCGTAAAAGTTTGCATGGCAAATGAGATTTCTTGCGTGTATCAAATTGAAACTTGGAACATAAGCACCTTCGAATGTGTAGAAGTGCACTGAGAAGGGATTTAAAGAAGAAAAAAAAAACGAAAATTTTGTTTTTGAAACTCTTCGTAATTTATATTTTTTCTCGAATACGAAAAATAGCCAATGCAACGTCGTGAACAAATTCGATGAAAAATTGGCCTTCTCATTTTTATAATGATGGTATGTTGTACAATTTGAAGTTGTCGTTAATGTTCGGGAAATTTTTTTTTACCAAAAATCAACGAGATGGACTCGTAGGAGATGTATTTGAGTTTTCAAAACGGCACTTTAATTCCCTGCGCGATTATTCGTTGCTGAGATATCGATGATCAACGAAAAAAGGATTCTCTATCGTTCAAAGTCGCATATCTCGGCAAAAAAATGTTGTAGAGAGGATAACAAAAAACGGAATTGAGGGAGAAGAACCAAGCTAACTCGCCAATACACCCATTGAACTAGAAAACATTTTCCCGAGCCGGTGGACCCTCGAAAATGGAAAATAAATGGAAAATTTGTGTCTCTTGCTATTTCTCACGAACGCAAAATAACCGTAGGTTGAAAAAAAATTTCGCCCAAAGATATCGAAACTAGAGACTTTGAGCTTCAATTTGCTTTTTTTGCGATCTCGATACGACCATTTTTCACCGAGATACAGCGCTTCAAAGAAGCCGAAAAATAATTTTTTTTTCGGAATTTTTTTACATTGGGGTATATCTATATATATATTTGCGAGTTTTTCGATCAGATTGGCGTGTTTGGGTTTGTATGGGTTTGTTTGGGTTTGCGCGTATTTTTCAAAGTGCTGTATCTCTGCGAATAATGGTCGTATCGAGATCGCAAAAAAAGCATTTTGTAGCTTCAGGCCTCTAGTTTCTATATCCCGTGGAAAAAATTGACATTCTTAAGGGGGTGAGGTGATTTTGTGTGTATGTCTGCGAAGAATTTTCGTACCGAGGTGCAAAAAGTTTCTAGGCTCGCCGTTGTTCGGCAAAAATTTTTACTCTTAAGGAGGTGAAATTGTTTCGGGTGTATCTCTGCGAAAAATGGTCGTATCGAGATGAAAAAAAAAGCATTTTGAAGCTTGAAGTCTCTAGTTTCGAAATCTTTCGGCAAAAATTGTCCCTCTTAAGGGGGTCAAAATGGGGTTTGTTTGGGTTTGTTTGGGTTTAGCCCGTATTTTTCAAAGTGCCGTATCTCCGCGAATAATGGTCGTATCGAGATCGCAAAAAAAGCATTTTGAAGCTTAAGGACTCTAGTTTCTATATCCCGCGGAAAAATTGACAGTCTTAAGGGGGTGAGGTGGCTTTTTGTGTATCTCTGCGAAAAATGGTCGTATCGAGATGCGAAAAGAAGCATTTTGAAGCTTGAAGTCTCTAGTCTCGCGATCCATCGGCGAAAATTTTTACCCTTAAGGGGGTGCAATTGTTTGGGGCGTATCTCTGCGAAAAATGGTCGTATCGGGGTGCAAAAAAAAGCATTTTGAAGCTTGAAGTTTCTAGTTTCGAGATCTTTCGGCAAAAATTGTCACTCTTAAGGGGGTCAAAATCGTGTGTGGCGTATCTCAGCGAAAAATGGTCGTACAAAGGTGCAAAAAAAAGCATTTTGAAGCTCAGAGTGTCTAGTTTCGAGATCTTTTGGCGAAAAAATTTTACTCTTGAGAGGGCGAAATTAGTCGTAAAAGTTTGCATGGCAAATGAGATTTCTTGCGTGTATCAAATTGAAACTTGGAACATAAGCACCTTCGAATGTGTAGAAGTGCACTGAGAAGGGATTTAAAGAAGAAAAAAAAACGAAAATTTTGTTTTTGAAACTCTTCGTAATTTGTATTTTTTCTCGAATACGAAAAATAGCCAATGCAACGTCGTGAACAAATTCGATGAAAAATTGGCCTTCTCATTTTTATCATGATGGTATGTTGTACAATTTGAAGTTGTCGTTAATGTTCGGGAAATTTTTTTTTACCAAAAATCAACGAGATGGACTCGTAGGAGATGTATTTGAGTTTTCAAAACGGCACTTTAATTCCCTGCGCGATTATTCGTTGCTGAGATATCGATGATCAACGAAAAAAGGATTCTCTATCGTTCAAAGTCGCATATCTCGGCAAAAAAATGTTGTAGAGAGGATAACAAAAAACGGAATTGAGGGAGAAGAACCAAGCTAACTCGCCAATACACCCATTGAACTAGAAAACATTTTCCCGAGCCGGTGGACCCTTGAAAATGGAAAATAAATGGAAAATTTGTGTCTCTTGCTATTTCTCACGAACGCAAAATAACCGTAGGTTGAAAAAAAATTTCGCCCAAAGATATCGAAACTAGAGACTTTGAGCTTCAATTTGCTTTTTTTGCGATCTCGATACGACCATTTTTCACCGAGATACAGCGCTTCAAAGAAGCCGAAAAATAATTTTTTTTTCGGAATTTTTTTACATTGGGGTATATCTATATATATATTTGCGAGTTTTTCGATCAGATTGGCGTGTTTGGGTTTGTATGGGTTTGTTTGGGTTTGCGCGTATTTTTCAAAGTGCTGTATCTCTGCGAATAATGGTCGTATCGAGATCGCAAAAAAAGCATTTTGTAGCTTCAGGCCTCTAGTTTCTATATCCCGTGGAAAAAATTGACATTCTTAAGGGGGTGAGGTGATTTTGTGTGTATGTCTGCGAAGAATTTTCGTACCGAGGTGCAAAAAGTTTCTAGGCTCGCCGTTGTTCGGCAAAAATTTTTACTCTTAAGGAGGTGAAATTGTTTCGGGTGTATCTCTGCGAAAAATGGTCGTATCGAGATGAAAAAAAAAGCATTTTGAAGCTTGAAGTCTCTAGTTTCGAAATCTTTCGGCAAAAATTGTCCCTCTTAAGGGGGTCAAAATGGGGTTTGTTTGGGTTTGTTTGGGTTTAGCCCGTATTTTTCAAAGTGCCGTATCTCCGCGAATAATGGTCGTATCGAGATCGCAAAAAAAGCATTTTGAAGCTTAAGGACTCTAGTTTCTATATCCCGCGGAAAAATTGACAGTCTTAAGGGGGTGAGGTGGCTTTTTGTGTATCTCTGCGAAAAATGGTCGTATCGAGATGCGAAAAGAAGCATTTTGAAGCTTGAAGTCTCTAGTCTCGCGATCCATCGGCGAAAATTTTTACCCTTAAGGGGGTGCAATTGTTTGGGGCGTATCTCTGCGAAAAATGGTCGTATCGGGGTGCAAAAAAAAGCATTTTGAAGCTTGAAGTTTCTAGTTTCGAGATCTTTCGGCAAAAATTGTCACTCTTAAGGGGGTCAAAATCGTGTGTGGCGTATCTCAGCGAAAAATGGTCGTACAAAGGTGCAAAAAAAAGCATTTTGAAGCTCAGAGTGTCTAGTTTCGAGATCTTTTGGCGAAAAAATTTTACTCTTGAGAGGGCGAAATTAGTCGTAAAAGTTTGCATGGCAAATGAGATTTCTTGCGTGTATCAAATTGAAACTTGGAACATAAGCACCTTCGAATGTGTAGAAGTGCACTGAGAAGGGATTTAAAGAAGAAAAAAAAACGAAAATTTTGTTTTTGAAACTCTTCGTAATTTGTATTTTTTCTCGAATACGAAAAATAGCCAATGCAACGTCGTGAACAAATTCGATGAAAAATTGGCCTTCTCATTTTTATCATGATGGTATGTTGTACAATTTGAAGTTGTCGTTAGTGTTCGGGAAATTTTTTTTTACCAAAAATCAACGAGATGGACTCGTAGGAGATGTATTTGAGTTTTCAAAACGGCACTTTAATTCCCTGCGCGATTATTCGTTGCTGAGATATCGATGATCAACGAAAAAAGGATTCTCTATCGTTCAAAGTCGCATATCTCGGCAAAAAAATGTTGTAGAGAGGATAACAAAAAACGGAATTGAGGGAGAAGAACCAAGCTAACTCGCCAATACACCCATTGAACTAGAAAACATTTTCCCGAGCCGGTGGACCCTCGAAAATGGAAAATAAATGGAAAATTTGTGTCTCTTGCTATTTCTCACGAACGCAAAATAACCGTAGGTTGAAAAAAATTTTTGTCCAAAGATATCGAAACTAGAGACTCGGAGCTTCAATTTGCTTTTTTTGCGATCTCGATACGACCATTTTTCACCGAGATACAGCGCTTCAAAGAACACGAAAAATAATATTTTTTTTCGGAATTTTTTTACATTGGTGTATATCTATATATATGGGCGTGTTTGGGGCTGTTTGGGTTAGCGTTTGGGTTTGTTTGGGTTTGTTTGGGTTAGCGTTTGGGTTTGTTTGGGTTTGTTTGGGTTTGTTTGGGTTTGTTTGGGTGTGTTTGGGTTTAGACCGAATTTTTCAAAGTGCTGTATCTCCGCTAATAATGGTCGTATCGAGATCGCAAAAAAAGCATTTTGAAGCTTAAGGCCTCTAGTTTCTATACCCCGCGGAAAAAATTGACAGTCTTAAGGGGGTGAGGTGGCTTTTTGTGTATCTCTGCGAAAAATGGTCGTATCGAGATGCGAAAAGAAGCATTTTGAAGCTTGAAGTCTCTAGTCTCGCGATCCATCGGCGAAAATTTTTACCCTTAAGGGGGTGCAATTGTTTGGGGCGTATCTCTGCGAAAAATGGTCGTATCGGGATGCAAAAAAAAGCATTTTGAAGCTTGAAGTTTCTAGTTTCGAGATCTTTCGGCAAAAATTGTCACTCTTAAGGGGGTCAAAATCGTGTGTGGCGTATCTCAGCGAAAAATGGTCGTACAAAGATGCAAAAAAAAGCATTTTGAAGCTCAGAGTGTCTAGTTTCGAGATCTTTTGGCGAAAAAATTTCACTCTTGAGAGGGCGAAATTAGTCGTAAAAGTTTGCATGGCAAATGAGATTTCTTGCGTGTATCAAATTGAAACTTGGAACATAAGCACCTTCGAATGTGTAGAAGTGCACTGAGAAGGGATTTAAAGAAGAAAAAAAAACGAAAATTTTGTTTTTGAAACTCTTCGTAATTTGTATTTTTTCTCGAATACGAAAAATAGCCAATGCAACGTCGTGAACAAATTCGATGAAAAATTGGCCTTCTCATTTTTATCATGATGGTATGTTGTACAATTTGAAGTTGTCGTTAGTGTTCGGGAAATTTTTTTTTACCAAAAATCAACGAGATGGACTCGTAGGAGATGTATTTGAGTTTTCAAAACGGCACTTTAATTCCCTGCGCGATTATTCGTTGCTGAGATATCGATGATCAACGAAAAAAGGATTCTCTATCGTTCAAAGTCGCATATCTCGGCAAAAAAATGTTGTAGAGAGGATAACAAAAAACGGAATTGAGGGAGAAGAACCAAGCTAACTCGCCAATACACCCATTGAACTAGAAAACATTTTCCCGAGCCGGTGGACCCTCGAAAATGGAAAATAAATGGAAAATTTGTGTCTCTTGCTATTTCTCACGAACGCAAAATAACCGTAGGTTGAAAAAAATTTTTGTCCAAAGATATCGAAACTAGAGACTCGGAGCTTCAATTTGCTTTTTTTGCGATCTCGATACGACCATTTTTCACCGAGATACAGCGCTTCAAAGAACACGAAAAATAATATTTTTTTTCGGAATTTTTTTACATTGGTGTATATCTATATATATGGGCGTGTTTGGGGCTGTTTGGGTTAGCGTTTGGGTTTGTTTGGGTTTGTTTGGGTTTGTTTGGGTTTGTTTGGGTTTGTTTGGGTGTGTTTGGGTTTAGACCGAATTTTTCAAAGTGCTGTATCTCCGCTAATAATGGTCGTATCGAGATCGCAAAAAAAGCATTTTGAAGCTTAAGGCCTCTAGTTTCTATACCCCGCGGAAAAAATTGACAGTCTTAAGGGGGTGAGGTGGCTTTTTGTGTATCTCTGCGAAAAATGGTCGTATCGAGATGCGAAAAGAAGCATTTTGAAGCTTGAAGTCTCTAGTCTCGCGATCCATCGGCGAAAATTTTTACCCTTAAGGGGGTGCAATTGTTTGGGGCGTATCTCTGCGAAAAATGGTCGTATCGGGATGCAAAAAAAAGCATTTTGAAGCTTGAAGTTTCTAGTTTCGAGATCTTTCGGCAAAAATTGTCACTCTTAAGGGGGTCAAAATCGTGTGTGGCGTATCTCAGCGAAAAATGGTCGTACAAAGATGCAAAAAAAAGCATTTTGAAGCTCAGAGTGTCTAGTTTCGAGATCTTTTGGCGAAAAAATTTCACTCTTGAGAGGGCGAAATTAGTCGTAAAAGTTTGCATGGCAAATGAGATTTCTTGCGTGTATCAAATTGAAACTTGGAACATAAGCACCTTCGAATGTGTAGAAGTGCACTGAGAAGGGATTTAAAGAAGAAAAAAAAAACGAAAATTTTGTTTTTGAAACTCTTCGTAATTTGTATTTTTTCTCGAATACGAAAAATAGCCAATGCAACGTCGTGAACAAATTCGATGAAAAATTGGCCTTCTCATTTTTATCATGATGGTATGTTGTACAATTTGAAGTTGTCGTTAATGTTCGGGAAATTTTTTTTTACCAAAAATCAACGAGATGGACTCGTAGCAGATGTATTTGAGTTTTCAAAACGGCACTTTAATTCCCTGCGCGATTATTCGTTGCTGAGATATCGATGATCAACGAAAAAAGGATTCTCTATCGTTCAAAGTCGCATATCTCGGCAAAAAAATGTTGTAGAGAGGATAACAAAAAACGGAATTGAGGGAGAAGAACCAAGCTAACTCGCCAATACACCCATTGAACTAGAAAACATTTTCCCGAGCCGGTGGACCCTCGAAAATGGAAAATAAATGGAAAATTTGTGTCTCTTGCTATTTCTCACGAACGCAAAATAACCGTAGGTTGAAAAAAATTTTTGTCCAAAGATATCGAAACTAGCGACTCGGAGCTTCAATTTGCTTTTTTTGCGATCTCGATACGACCATTTTTCACCGAGATACAGCGCTTCAAAGAACACGAAAAATAATATTTTTTTTCGGAATTTTTTTACATTGGTGTATATCTATATATATGGGCGTGTTTGGGGCTGTTTGGGTTAGCGTTTGGGTTTGTTTGGGTTTGTTTGGGTTAGCGTTTGGGTTTGTTTGGGTTTGTTTGGGTTTGTTTGGGTTTGTTTGGGTGTGTTTGGGTTTAGACCGAATTTTTCAAAGTGCTGTATCTCCGCTAATAATGGTCGTATCGAGATCGCAAAAAAAGCATTTTGAAGCTTAAGGCCTCTAGTTTCTATACCCCGCGGAAAAAATTCACATTCTTAAGGGGGTGAGGTGGCTTTTTGTGTATCTCTGCGAAAAATGGTCGTATCGAGATGCGAAAAGAAGCATTGTGAAGCTTGAAGTCTCTAGTCTCGCGATCCATCGGCGGAAATTTTTACCCTTAAGGGGGTGCAATTGTTTGGGGCGTATCTATGCGAAAAATGGTCGTATCGGGATGCAAAAAAAAGCATTTTGAAGCTTGAAGTTTCTAGTTTCGAGATCTTTCGGCAAAAATTGTCACTCTTAAGGGGGTCGAAATCGTGTGTGGCGTATCTCAGCGAAAAATGGTCGTACAAAGATGCAAAAAAAAGCATTCTGAAGCTCAGAGTGTCTAGTTTCGAGATCTTTTGGCGAAAAAATTTCACTCTTGAGAGGGCGAAATTAGTCGTAAAAGTTTGCATGGCAAATGAGATTTCTTGCGTGTATCAAATTGAAACTTGGAACATAAGCACCTTCGAATGTGTAGAAGTGCACTGAGAAGGGATTTAAAGAAGAAAAAAAAAACGAAAATTTTGTTTTTGAAACTCTTCGTAATTTGTATTTTTTCTCGAATACGAAAAATAGCCAATGCAACGTCGTGAACAAATTCGATGAAAAATTGGCCTTCTCATTTTTATCATGATGGTATGTTGTACAATTTGAAGTTGTCGTTAATGTTCGGGAAATTTTTTTTTACCAAAAATCAACGAGATGGACTCGTAGGAGATGTATTTGAGTTTTCAAAACGGCACTTTAATTCCCTGCGCGATTATTCGTTGCTGAGATATCGATGATCAACGAAAAAAGGATTCTCTATCGTTCAAAGTCGCATATCTCGGCAAAAAAATGTTGTAGAGAGGATAACAAAAAACGGAATTGAGGGAGAAGAACCAAGCTAACTCGCCAATACACCCATTGAACTAGAAAACATTTTTCCGAGCCGGTGGACCCTCGAAAATGGAAAATAAATGGAAAATTTGTGTCTCTTGCTATTTCTCACGAACGCAAAATAACCGTAGGTTGAAAAAAATTTTTGTCCAAAGATATCGAAACTAGAGACTCGGAGCTTCAATTTGCTTTTTTTGCGATCTCGATACGACCATTTTTCACCGAGATACAGCGCTTCAAAGAACACGAAAAATAATAATTTTTTTCGGAATTTTTTTACATTGGTGTATATCTATATATATGGGCGTGTTTGGGGCTGTTTGGGTTAGCGTTAGGGTTTGTTTGGGTTAGCGTTTGGGTTTGTTTGGGTTTGTTTCGGTTTGTTTGGGTGTGTTTGGGTTTAGACCGAATTTTTCAAAGTGCTGTATCTCCGCTAATAATGGTCGTATCGAGATCGCAAAAAAAGCATTTTGAAGCTTAAGGCCTCTAGTTTCTATACCCCGCGGAAAAAATTCACATTCTTAAGGGGGTGAGGTGGCTTTTTGTGTATCTCTGCGAAAAATGGTCGTATCGAGATGCGAAAAGAAGCATTGTGAAGCTTGAAGTCTCTAGTCTCGCGATCCATCGGCGGAAATTTTTACCCTTAAGGGGGTGCAATTGTTTGGGGCGTATCTATGCGAAAAATGGTCGTATCGGGATGCAAAAAAAAGCATTTTGAAGCTTGAAGTTTCTAGTTTCGAGATCTTTCGGCAAAAATTGTCACTCTTAAGGGGGTCGAAATCGTGTGTGGCGTATCTCAGCGAAAAATGGTCGTACAAAGATGCAAAAAAAAGCATTCTGAAGCTCAGAGTGTCTAGTTTCGAGATCTTTTGGCGAAAAAATTTCACTCTTGAGAGGGCGAAATTAGTCGTAAAAGTTTGCATGGCAAATGAGATTTCTTGCGTGTATCAAATTGAAACTTGGAACATAAGCACCTTCGAATGTGTAGAAGTGCACTGAGAAGGGATTTAAAGAAGAAAAAAAAAACGAAAATTTTGTTTTTGAAACTCTTCGTGATTTATATTTTTTCTCGAATACGAAAAATAGCCAATGCAACGTCGTGAACAAATTCGATGAAAAATTGGCCTTCTCATTTTTATAATGATGGTATGTTGTACAATTTGAAGTTGTCGTTAATGTTCGGGAAATTTTTTTTTACCAAAAATCAACGAGATGGACCCGTAGGAGATGTATTCGAGTTTTCAAAACGGCTCTTTAATTCCCTGCGCGATTATTCGTTGCTGAGATATCGATGATCAACGAAAAAAGGATTCTCTATCATTCAAAGTCGCATATCTCGGCAAAAAAATGTTGTAGAGAGAATAACAAAAAAGGAAATTGCGGGAGAAGAACCAAGCTAACTCGCCAATACACCCATTGAACTAGAAAACATTTTCCCGAGCCGGTGGACCCTTGAAAATGGAAAATAAATGGAAAATTTGTGTCTCTTGCTATTTCTCACGAACGCAAAATAACCGTAGGTTGAAAAAAATTTTTGTCCGAAGATATCGAAACTAGAGACTCGGAGCTTCAATTTGCTTTTTTTGCGATCTCGATACGACCATTTTTCACCGAGATACAGCGCTTCAAAGAACACGAAAAATAATATTTTTTTTCGTAATTTTTTTACATTGGTGTATATCTATACCCTAAAAAACTTTAACAAGTAAAAAAAAACGCCAAGTAATAAAAAATGCCCTCGAAAAAATTATCGGTTGTTTCACTATCTACAAGATTCTAATTAACCTCGAAATATTTGTGATTTTTTTCAAACAATAGTTTTATTTAGATTCTAATTTTTCAACTCAAACGCCCAAAAGAAGTGAAATAACTTTTTATGAAAAAGCCAAGCAAATTTACCAGAAACGTACAGAAAATTACCAAACTCTAGTAATACCATTTTTTTCAATATTTTGTTTTCAAAAACCATTTTACTCTTATAATAAAAGTACGAATCACGATTATATAAAAGTACAACGTATGCATCACACAAGTACTGTATGTATGCATCACTAGAAAAGCTGGGCAACGACTTGGCGTGCATGGTTAAGAAAAAAAGCTCGGGAAGATACACGATTTTCTTACAGAAACGTCCCTACCGCTTGCAAAAGTAACTTTTGCAACAATTTATCTACATAGATTATTTCAAATTGTAACATCACATCAGGCATACAGGATTATTAGAAATGAGATGTTCCACTGTACTGAGACAGATTATCGGAAATGGAGCGATAGGTGTCGAGAGTAATATCGATATTCCTTTTCCACCAGCAAGTGGTGCGGACCGTAGTTCAAACCTTCAGCCTGCCAAAACTATGTTCATTACACCAAAATTTATACGACGCAATAGATTTCATGAGATGTATGGTGGTTCTGCAATAGAGTAGAAAGTGAATACTTCCACACAACTTTTCAAGGTATGCAAATAAAGTGAGATTTCAAGAGCCGTGTGGTCTAGGGGTACATTACTGATTTTTTAAGTTATACTTTGCGGAATCAGAAACTTGGTTTGCAGTTACATAATAAATTGCGTCAATTTCTGTTTTTCTTAAACTAATGGTCAGGTTGTTGAGAAAACGTCATCCTTCGCCGAGCTTTTTTTCTTAACCATGCACGCCAAGTCGTTGCCCAGCTTTTCTAGTGATACATACATACAGTACTTGTGTGATGCATACGTTGTACTTTTATATAATCGTGATTCGTACTTTTATTATAAGAGTAAAATGGTTTTTGAAAACAAAATATTGAGAAAAATGGTATTACTAGAGTTTGGTAATTTTCTGTACGTTTCTGGTAAATTTGCTTGGCTTTTTCATAAAAAGTTATTTCACTTCTTTTGTGCGTTTGAGTTGAAAAATTAGAATCTAAATAAAACTATTGTTTGAAAAAAATCACAAATATTTCGAGGTTAATTAGAATCTTGTAGATAGTGAAACAACCGATAATTTTTTCGAGGGCATTTTTTATTACTTGGCGTTTTTTTTTACTTGTTAAAGTTTTTTAGGGGGATTTCATATCTTTTTGAAACGGAAATACTTCATTTTTTATAGTTATAAACTTACCGTAGTTATAAACTTAACGAGTTTTTGGGCGATTATTGATAATAATAAGATTATCTTAACTTATTAATTGAATTTACAAATTGAGAAATGTTTTTGTTGTCCAGTTGAAACAGATGTACAGTCACTGACAAAACCTCAGTCAAGCACACGCCAATATCGTCGAATTTGACTTCAGTTGGTATTGAAAGTGGAAAATTAGCATTTCTCAGTGTTAATTTATTATTAAATTAGCCGCTTGTAAGGCTAAACTTGTACGATATGATCTAGACTTGTAAATTTACGATTCGCCCATTTTGGACTAATTTATTGTCTGACGGTCCATCCAGTAATACCGTAAAATTAAATAATGAATTGTTTTGAATAAATTATAAATAAGGGAAAATAAATATTCATGTGTTTTACAATTTTCATCAACCGTAAGCCCTGAAAAGTAACTTTATAAACTTTATTTTTCAAACCACCCCAACATATTTTTTCCATTTCTTTATTTTTATTATTATAGAGAGTAATCTTTGTGAAAATTTAACTTGTCTAAGACTGTGTGAAAATGTCGTAACGATTTGTTCAGTATGAAAGTGAAAAAAAATTTGTGCTATTAAAATGAAAAAGTTTTCGATGCATCTTACAATACAAACTTCAACGTCATCAAGTTGTATACTATAGAAAGTACGGCACCTACCGATCATAATCGTGGTCGAGAAAAAAAGCAAAAATACTTGTTTAAACAAATATTTTTGCATTACTTTTACCGTTGATTTTTGCAGCGCGTACGCAACAATCATATTTGCTGAGGGGTACAGAAAGTACCGCGCTTACCGATCACAATCGTGGTCGAGAATAAATTCTTGAATGGTTTAAACAATTTTTTACGCATTGTTTTTGCCGTTATGTTTTGCAGCGCGCAAGCAGTAATAATATTTGCTGAGAGGTACAGAAAGTACCGCACCGACCGATTACAATCGTGGTCGAGAAGAAATGCTTTAATTGTTTACACAATTATTGTCGCATTATTTTTACCATTGAGTTTTGCAACGCGTAAAGAGCAATCATATTTACTGAGAGGTATAGGAAGTACTGTATCTACCGATCACAAACGTGGTCGAGAAAAAACAAATTGATAATTGTTGAAACAATTATTTTTGAATTATTTTTTACCGTTATGCTTTGCAGCGTGCAAACAGCAATCATATATACTGAGAGGCAATCATATATGCTCAAATTACCGTATCTACCGATCACAATCGTGATCGAGAATGAACGCATTCATAATTTTTTAAACAATTATATTTGCATTATTTTTATTGTTAGGTTTTGCGGTTCGCAAGCAGCAATTTATTTGCCGAGAGGTACTGCAAGTACCGTATCTACCGATCACAATCCTGGTCGAGATAAACGCATTGATAATTGTTTAAACAATTATGATTGCATTATTTTTATTGTTAGGTTTTGCGGCTCGCAATCAGCAATTTATTTGCTGAGAGGTACTGAAAGTACCGTATCTACCGATTACAATCATGGTCGAGATAAACGCATTCATAATTGTTTAAACAATCATGTTTGCATTATTTTATTGTTAGGTTTCGCGGCTCGCAATCAGCAATCTATTTGCTAAGAGGTACTGGAAGTAAGTACCGTATCTACCAATCACAATCGTGGTCGAGATAAACGCATTCATAATTGTTTAAACAATTATGTTTGCATTATTTTATTGTTAGGTTTCGCGGCTCGCAATCAGCAATCTATTTGCTAAGAGGTACTGGAAGTAAGTACCGTATCTACCAATCACAATCGTGGTCGAGATAAACGCATTCATAATTGTTTAAACAATTATGTTTGCATTATTTTATTGTTAGGTTTCGCGGCTCGCAATCAGCAATCTATTTGCTAAGAGGTACTGGAAGTAAGTACCGTATCTACCAATCACAATCGTGGTCGAGATAAACGCATTCATAATTGTTTAAACAATTATGATTGCATTATTTTTAGTGTTATGTTTTGCGGCTCGCGATCAGCAATTTATTTGTTGAGAGGTACTGAAAGTACCGTACCTACCGATTACAATCATGGTCGAGATAAACGCATTCATAATTGTTTAAACAATTATGATTGCATTATTTTTAGTGTTATGTTTTGCGGCTCGCGATCAGCAATTTATTTGTTGAGAGGTACTGAAAGTACCGTACCTACCGATTACAATCATGGTCGAGATAAACGCATTCATAATTGTTTAAACAATTATGTTTGCATTATTCTATTGTTAGGTTTTGCGGCTCGCAATCAGTAATCTATTTGCTGAGAGGTACTGGAAGTAAGTACCGTATCTACCGATCACAATCGTGGTCGAGATAAACGCATTCATAATTGTTTAAACAATTATGATTGCATTATTTTTATTGTTAGGTTTTTCGGCTCGCAAGCAGCAATTTATTTGCCGAGAGGTACTGAAAGTATCATATCTACCGATCACAACCGTGGTCGAGATAAACGCATCCATAATTGTTTAAACAATTATGTTTGCATTATTTTTATTGTTATGTTTTGCGGCTCGCAAGCAGCAATTTCTTCGCCGAGAGGTACTGAAAGTACCGTATCTACCGACCACAATCGTGGTCGAGATAAACGCATTCATAATTGTTTAAACAATTATGGCTGCATTATTTTTAACGTTGGATTTTACATAGCGCAAGCAGCAATCATAATTGTTAAGAGGTTTGAAAGTACCGTATCTCCCGATCACAATCGTGATCGAGGAAAAATGCAAAAATAATTTTTTAAACAATTATTTTTGCATTATTTTTAGCGTACCGTTTTGCGGCTCGCAAACAGCAATCTATTTGCTGAGAGGTACTGAAAGTACCGTATCTACCGATCACAATCGTGGTCGAGAATAAATGCATTCATAATTGTTTAAACAATTAAGTTTGTATTATTTATACCGTAAATGTTTACTGAGCCAATCGCTACCCTCAGCAAGGACTCTTTCTGCGAAATTCGTGTTTTTGAATTTCTTGCGGAGTCGGCGTTGAGAAAAGAAAATAAAGTTCTTTCTCGACGCTGACTGTGTTTATGTACGTTTGTGCATGTATATACGCTCACGCGGTGTATATGCGCTCACGCGGTGTGTACGCGCTACGAAGGATGTATGTGGTGCGCTACGACAGCACACCACATACACGCGCATACGCGTTGCGAGACGCAGGAAGGCATTTACAATCTCCCGGTAGGTAGCAGGGGTTCGTACGAGTTCTGCCCTACCGACTGGAGCCGGGGCTGCGTCGAAGTCTTGCTCCGGGTACCGTTCCCTCTTAAAGCCGACAGAGGCTATACGTTCGAAGAACCCGACTTTTTACGTTTCTAGCGCGCCATTGTTTGTTTATAGTAGCACCTCTCTGAAGTGAGCAAACAGTGCACTTCACGCTGAAACTAAGCGTTCCCATCATGTTAACGCTTTCCCCAAAAGGACATATGTAGTATAGCTTACGATGCGACCGAATAACTTTATCCCTCCAAGTTCTAAAGTGTTGAAGAATTTTTGTGGTAAAAAAGTCGCTCGGAAATTCGCCTAATATTACGAGATCTCAAGTTTGAGTAGGCGGATCGAAAAATGACCCAAACAAAATCGATAGGAAAAAATAACATTTGATTGGTAAAATGTCATTAGATTTTCGATTCGTTTCCGCGTTTTCGCGTAATGTCGATTATAAGTTAAAAAGTCGTCTGCTAAAGCCCATCTTGGGGTATAAAGAGTGCGCGGCGTGTCGTGTCGTGACAGTCGTTTTTTTTTATTACTTGGCGTCGAGACGCTGCCGCGTCTCTTGATAAATGATAAAGACTCTCCGCTTGAGTCTCAAGCGCGCTCAGGTATCCACGAGCGCTCAGTTAGGTAGTTTGGGTTTTCATAACCCAAATTTGGTTTTTCATAACCAAAACAAACCCAAACTCGACCGTTTGACGATTAGCTCCAAAACATCCACATTCTGGGTACAAAATAATCTAGGTAGCGACATTTCTTGCTGCTATTTTATTCATTGAAGGAAATGCAGCCCTATTCATGGTTATGAATGAACTACAAATCGTAGTTGGCAGGCAGAGCTACGGATATGCCGAGCAAATTGATCAGATGCGCGTGGCTCGGCAAAATAGAAAAAGTTTATTAGAGACAAAAGAAGCTCGAAAAGCTCGTAAAGAGGAAATGCCAGCTTCAAATGAGTTGCATGAGGAAGAGGAAGGACTGCTGTATAGTGCTGGAATCGCTGATTAATCGGTAAGACACTTTATCATTTTATCAAACTATTAAACACAATTGACTTTGAGTTTTTCGTTTGTGAAACTTTAAACGTGTTTTTATCGGTACGACATTTTTTCAATTTGCGGGAATCATAGATCAAAAACTAATTGATGGATCATCTTCAAATTTGGAACACGTTTACATAATATAATTTATTAAAACATGAACCTAAAGTTGCAAAGATTAGATTGTTTAAAACATATTTATTATTGCAAAATACCGAGAAAAAATGCTAAAAATCGATAATTTTTTTTTCAAACATGTTCCAACAACGTGGGTCGATCGACGTGGACGTCGATTTTAAAAACCACTAACCACCTCCGTTACTTTGTTGTTTTATCAAATAATTTGCTTATTCGTTATGTTCAAATTAATACTTGTTGTAATACCATTATGGGATCATCACAGTGTAAAATTTAAAAAAAAAGAAGATTTTTGCATTATCCGATAGTATACACGGTTATAAACGTTCTATCCAATTTTTAGATCGAAATTCGAATTATTTCGGTCACTACAGCCTTTCTTAGAAAAAGTGATTGGAGCGTGAGACCTGACGCGGACGGCGCGCCAGGGACCCCGGCCCCCGCTCCAAGAGGTTTTGAAGCCGATTTACGAAGATTTGACAACAGACGATTTGTTAGAGAGATGTACGGGCGCAAACACTCAAAACAATAATGAGAGTTTTAATCATTGCGTGTGGCAACTCGCTCCCAAACATATATTCTGTGGGAAAGAAACTGTGAAAATTGCGACGTATTATGTAGCTTGTACCTTCAACGAGGGGTATGATCCAATACTATAAATCCTCGAAATAATGGGAGTCAGTATTAGGACCGGCAGCCGCGGACTTCGCCGCTAAGTACAAAACAGAGCGCATCGCAACTGCGAACCGCCGCAGCTCTTTGGACAGCAAAGATGCCAGGACAGCTCGGTGAAACGAAATTGCTGCCAAAAACGATAAATTCGAGGAAGCAGAAGGAATATTGTATGGACCTGGCATCGCCGATTGATCGTAAGTAGACGATTTATCTGAAAATCCCACACTCCGAACTTTAAACGCGTTTTTCTCGGAATGGTGTTTTTCAAAACGGTGGCCACTCTCAAAGGAAGAGTTTTCAAGCTATCCGTTTGAAAATTTAACAGAACATTCTTCACGTCATTCCTTATGTTGCTATGGAAGCTTTTTTTTTTGAAATCTTCCTATTTTATTTACGAAAAACTGTCGAAAAAAGGCTAAATTTGATACTTTTTATTCAAACGGCCGCCATTTTTTCAAATTTCACTAAAAAAAACCTCCATAGGAACATAGCGGCTTTCCTACAGATTAATAATCATTTTGAAATTTTTGTTTCAGATAAAATTTGCGGCCGCAATCCTGGCCACCATGGGACACCATTTTTTTCCACGCAATTTTCCGCAAATAAAAACAATGTTAAACAATAAATAAAGAAATTTTTTAAAAATTATTTTGTATTCTTTATCCGTGCTTCAATTTGTAAAAAAAAAAGGAGACCGATTAGCTTATCCTATCCACCTAAAAAAAAATCGCGAAAATCGGCTATTTTTCGGGCGATCACACTGTGATGATCCATTAAGTATGATAAGCATTTTTATTCTCGTAGATTATCAGCGATGAAAAAAATGCTTATAATGATGAATAGAATTACAACATATTTATTAGTTTCATCCTAATTAATTATAAATATATTTGATGGGGGAAACAGTAAAACAGCTCGATTCGGATAAGGATCCTGGTTTCTCAATCGGGATCCAGTCGGACATTGGATCGGATCCGGGAGCGAAATGTAACGCTCGCAAATCGGATTCCAGCCAGGATCCTAATCCGGAACTATTAAGGACTCTAGTCAGAATCCAAATCGAAACTTTGCATAGGATCCAGGCTAGAATCCCGAACTTCTAGAACAAGATCCAGTTCGATATTGAATCGGATCCCAGGGATAAATGTAAAAATCACCAGGAAATACCGATCCGTATCAGCTGGAGACGCTGGACGTTTTCTAAAATCATTTATTCAAGGATCTGAAAAACGATTAGGTAAAAATTTGTGCTACAGCATAACTCTCAAAACTCATATATTTTAATCACAGAATTTCGAACAAAATTCTTTACATTTAATAAAAATGTTCGAAAAAACAATATACAGACCTTGAAAGACCTATATTTCCTGAAGAAAAGTGATATAGGTTATTCGTTCTAAGTAATTATATTCAAATTAAATGGAGATCGTTCGAACTAAGAAAAAATGTATTTAATTTGCTAAGAAAAATGTATTTAATAGGTATTTGAAATACGTATTTTCAATTTTTGCCACCACGTCTCCGCCTTGTGCTACGTAGTGGGCGCCATCTGGATTCCGCTGAGGATACCCCTTCTAGGGAATCCGTATCATATCCCGATCGGGATCTGATCGGAACTTAGGTATTCCTAAGAAATTTCTACACGGGTCGTCCATGGGAACTTCATGTCCCGAATTACTCTTATCCCATTGAAACCACGACTCGATTTCCGATTCTTCTATGCTTACCAATTCATCTACTTCTTGTAGTACTGCTGCAAAGCCATAAAACGGAGAAATATTCTCAGATGTCTTCGAAGCATCGTTCTGAATCTCAATGGCGTCTTCTGCCGAAATTATTTTCCGAAACGATCGTGCAATACTTTCATTTTGTACTCCACTCCATGCAGGAGTGACTGCGTAAATGGCCTTCTTGATATACAACGACTTCCAGAATGTCAAAACACCACGGTCTCCGATCAAATCGGTTATGAGATCTCTTCTATAAAGTTAACGATTTGTATATGTATTACACATCGCGCGCGAACATATATAAGTGGCGGGAATCTGGCACGGTTAATCCGCATCTCATTAATCGAGGTTTCACTGTACTTTATTCCTCGATGACGGAACGCGAAGGATATAAGGAACTGGAGAATAATTTTGCCTGCGAAATCTCTTTCCAAACGGTCCTGTTGAACTTTGAATAGTTCCAAAATCTTATACCTTGATCACGTGGTTTTTGGGCGTGTTGAATTGGTGTGCAGACTTGTCCAAAGTTGCCTGTCGCGCTTATGGCATTGTAATATATAAATATATTTGACAGCGCGGGTGCGTATATATGTACATGTTTGTGTGTGTGTGTATGTGTGTTCACATTCTTCGGAAGTAAAATTATTTCCAACGCGTCCGTTATGTCGGAATGTTTCGCTTATCCAGACCACCAAGTCTTCGAGGACCTATTTCTCGCGTGTTTCCATCCAATTCACCTCACTCCCCATTCTACTCCTTCCAATTTCGGTCCTCCATCGAGAAAACATACTTCCAGCATTCCAACGTATAATCCACATGTTCGAATTATGATTCGACCTAAACGAGTGTACCAAATTGGCGGATGGGCTTAAAACGTTAAAAACAAAGTCGCAAATGAATGGTCACGTTTTGCTTATTGTTTGGTGAGTGATATCCGAGGTGTGCAAATTATGTAATGAGACATTTTTTTTTCAATTTTTTTATTCGAATAAAATTACAATTCAATATTGTCTGCCTCAAAAAAAATTCTTTGGGAAGCCACACAACACCGGAGATGGTTCTTCCAATTCTCATAGCTAGACCTCGAATACTGGAATAGCCTTCAGCTGATCGGTTACAGCCGTTCAAATGTTTTCAAGTGTCCCAAAATGACGTCCCTTGAGGTGATTTCTTAATCTCAGCAAGAGAAAAAAAGTCACAAGGACTCGATTCAGGCGAATAAGAAGGCTGAGGAGCCACTGGAATGTTTTTACTGGCCAAAAAGTCCTTTACTGCAATTGCTGTGTGAAAGCAATTTTTCTCATCCATAAGTCATTAGCCAAAATCTGATGAACGGTGATGTGAGTCAAATTCAACTCTTCCCCGATCATTCTGACTGTCAACCGACGATCGGAATGCACAAGATCCCTGATTCTGTCGATATTTTCATGGGTTCTTGAAAATGAAGGCCTTTCGTTGCGTGGTTTATCTTCAATCGACTCTCTTCCTTCCGGAAGTGCCTTAAACCACCGAAAAACCTGTGCCATTGACAAAACACTGTCTCCGTAGGCCTGCTGAAGTTTTGCAAAAGATTCCGTTGCACTGTGCCCGAGTCTGAAGCAAAACCTGATAGCACACCGTTGCTCGAATTGGTGTCACTAATTTCAAGAACGCTCTAGAAGAAATTGTTTCACGAAAAAAAATCGCTACGGACAACCAAATGACTCTAGCGAGTTCGAAGTCGTACTGAAGGCTCATCACATGTTCACCTGCCGCCCCTCCAAGTCCCGCGTCCTAAGTGCTGCCAGATCGAACGCTGCGTACCAAGTCTCATTACTTAAGGCGGGCAACCACTTTAGGAGACCGAAAATTAGATGATTTTTTGGATTTTTTTTATTGTGAAAAAAAAACGGAAATTTCCGCAACGTTGACAATAATTTATTCATTTTTTCATACATCTCTGGTAATGTTTTCAAGTTATTTCATGCATTAATTAAGGTGTAATCCGCTGTGTCCCTTGGCGTGTCCTCATCGTCGTTGTCGATTTGCGGAATTGTGCAGCTCGCAATTCGCATCTGAAATAGTCCAACAAATTTTTATACATTCTTGAGATGTTTTTTAAGAACATGAATCTAAATTTTGAAAAAAAAAAACGAGAATTGAATGTTAGAACGTGTTCGAAAAAAAATGATCGACTTTTAGCATTTTTTTCCCGCCATTTTGCAATAATAAATATGTTTTAAACAATCTAATCTTTCCACCTTTAGGTTCATGTTTTAATAAATTATATTATGTAAACGTGTTCCAAATTTGAAGATGATCCAGTAATTAGTTTTTGAGTTATGATTCCCGAAAATTGAAAAAATGTCGTTTCGAGAAAAACACGTTTAAAGTTTCACAAACGAAAAACTCAAAGTCAAATGTGTTTAAGCAAATGATAAAGTGTCTTACCGATTAATCAGCGATTCCAGTACCATACAGTAGTCCTTCCTCTTCCTCATGCAACTCATTTGAAGCTTGCCTTTCCTCTTTACGAGCTTTTCGAGCTTCGTTTGTCTCTATTAAACTTTTTCTATTTTGCCGAGCCACGCGCATCTGATCCATTTGCTCGGCATATCCGTAGTTCTGCCTGCTAGCTACGATTTGTAGTTCATTCATAACCATGAGTAGGGCTAAATTTCCTTCAGTGAATAAAATAGCCGCAAGACATACCGCTACCTCAATTATTTTGTACCCAAAATGGAGATGATTTGGAGCTAATCGCCAAACGGTCGAGTTTGGGTTTGTTTGGGTTTTCATAAGCCAAACAAACAAACAAACTACCTAACTGAGCGCCCGTGGATACCTGAGCGCGCTTGGGAGTCGAGCGGAGAGTCTTTATCATTTATATCAGAGTTGTGAATAATGCATTATTTTGATAATGCATTACCGTATACATTACAAATTACAAAAGTAATATGTAATGGATATATGTTCCATTACAAATTACAAAAGTAATGTGTAATGGATATACGTTCCATTACAAATTACAAAAGTAATGTGTAATGAATGCATGTTCCGTTACAAATTACAAAAAGTAATGTGAAATGGTTGCATGATCCATACAAATTTCAAAAAGTAATGTGTAATGGACGCAGGTTCCATTACATATTGAAAAAGTAATGTATGATTAATGAGTGCTTCATTACAAAATACAATTACAATAAGGTAATTCGTAGTGGAGAATATTCCATCACAAGAAAAACGAATTTACTTAAAACAAATTTCAATGAGCGAAATAAAATAATTAAATAGCAATGTGCAAATTTCTGATGTGAGCACGGCAATTTTTCTATTTGTAATGGAATATTCTCCACTACAAATTACTTTTTATCAATTGTAGTTTGTAATGGAACATGCATCCATTACAAATTACTTTTTGAAATTTGTAATGGAACGTGCATCCATTACTCATTACTTTTTGAAATTTGTAATGGATCATGCAACCATTGCACATTACTTTTTGAAATTTGTAATGGATCATGCAACCATTACACACTACTTTTCTCATTTGTAATGGAACGCACATACATTACACATTACTTTTGTAATTTGTAATGGAGAACTTATCCAATACACATTATTTAAAGTAATGAGTAATGCATTATTTTAAAATCACTATTTTCACAACTCTGATTTATATACATACCGTTAGAAGGAATCCGAATATCGTTTTGAAATTTTCAGGGTCTATTTTTAAGATATTTTGCTAACGATTTACGAAATTTAAAAAAATTGATTTTTTGGTGCATCTAAAGTGATCTCCCGCCTTAATTTACACTCCTCTTATGTGTAATTTGTTGTTTCACGTAAATATAAAATCTCTATGTAATGTACTATTATACACGGCTATCAGATGACTCGTCGTACAAAATTATAAATTTCCAAATAACATTAAAAATAAATAAAACGTAACCGGAAGCAAGCTTCGGGCACGATTGCGGAAAAAAACGTACTGTAATCGTTTGTCGTCGATTTATCACATTTAGCTACGTACGTAAACGTGCACACATATTAAAGGTTAGTACGTGCAAGAGTGTGAATAAGTGTGAGAGTACAAATTATGTAGAACCTCGTCACAAATGGTAGGGAAGCACATAACCTCCCTCGATCTTGTCATTGTCCAGCCTGAATCCCCGTGGGAATGAACACTGTACCCAAACGCTCGTTTAACCAGCGAAACCCCCCTGCTCCCTCCCCATGCCCCTTCTATACCGTACATCTCTTACTTACTCTGCACATAGGGTCTATTTTAATGCACTGTTTGCTGTTTACACTTCGCACTAATGGCTCGGCTTAGGGAGATTTAAATTTGTCAGTTCACGGCGCATGAAACACACCCGCGTTCAATCCGATGCGGTGACCGACCGATCGAAACTTTTCTTCGTCTCCCCTATTCGCCTATTTACGCGTCTATATTCATATCTCATCTACAACGTATCAACCTTTTAATTTTCACCAGGATTAATCAAAGGCCTGCCAATGTCTCACGATTCTTCTAACTTTTCTGTAGTTCAGCTCCGGTGTCTCGATCGTCGATCAATTCGATTTCGTAGACAAACGAACATTCGTTTGAGCGAAATGTCCAGATAGCAATTTCGTCTCAATGTGTACCAAACGTCTGCCTGAAAGTTATCTGTATGTTGTCATCTGTCCAAAAGTTATCCATACTGACGATTTTCAACTTGAAAGTAAGCCCGGGCAGCCATTCATTACCCATTTAGACGACTATTGGAGAAATTTTTGGCAATTGTTAACTGGGCGTATATAACATACCGCGTGACATGCCTGCAAGAATGATAGTGAAAATTTAGTTGTGCAAGTCATTTTCAAAAGGATTGATATTTCATGACACAATAGAATCTCGTTCACTCTTTAAAAACATCGGAATGACGTAACACAGATTCTCATACTTCACTTTCCCGCGTATCAAAGCACGTTTTCGGAAATGATTTGTCCGAAAATTTGTGAGGATACTCCAACTTTTCGCATCGCTTCGAAACGTGATAGTGAGGTTGTTAGCAGCTCGAAGCCCCTCGTACGTACGACTACAGAATGCAGGAAAAGAGAAAAGAGCAGTTGAACGTAAGCAGGATGTGTGCAACATGAGGACAAACGCACATGTATTTGTGTATATGTTTCGGTAGCTATATATATATATGCTTATATAAAGAGAGAGATATAGGTAAGCTAACGTTGAACGGCGATTCTTGGCTCTGCCTCGACCATGCGAAAACTTTGTCCAAGAATCTAATATGATCTCTGGTACACATACATTCTGGAGATTCCGGTGAAGCTCTCGTATACCCTCTGGCACTGTGTGTAATGCTTTCCTCGTGTATCGTACAACGTCTCTGCTCGCGCTCTCTCGCTGCCCGTACTACGTGCCTATCCTGAATCTACTAGCATGTATAACCTCCCACATATATGGGACGTCCCATCCTAAATTCATCTACCTTCTCCGACGCTTTTACCGTTTGCTTGTCCCTTTCTTTTTTTTTTTTTAAGTAAGGGGTTAGGCTACTGTGAACATTTCAAAAAATCGATTCGTCGGTACAAAAATTGAAGAGGAAGGTCCAACATATGGTACAAGAATCGCAGATTGAAGGTAATCGTTTTGAAAATACAACGTTATTGAACATTATATGGTATTGAAAAAGGACTGATTATCAAGATACACAAAAGAAAGTCGTCGGTCAGAAAAAAAATTAAATACTTATTAGGTTTGAACTCAAAAAGTCGACGTTACAAGTCAGACAACATCCCGAGCAGAAATCTAATCAGGCTGCCTGAGGATCCATCAGGGCCGGATCAGGGATCAATAAGGCGCCCTGATCAGGTACGCCTGATTTGAGCCAGACAGGGGCCTGAGCAGGGATCAATAAGGCGCCCTGATCAGGCACGCCTGATTTGTGCCAGACAAGGGCCTGAGCAGGGATCAATAAGACGCCCTGATCAGGCACGCCTGATTTGCGCCGGATAGAAGCCTTATCAGGTATCAATAAGGCGCCCTGATCAGGCACGCATGATTTGCGCCAAACAGGGGCCTGAGCAGGGATCAATAAGGCGCCCTGATCGGGCACGTCTGATTTGTGCCAGACAGGGGCTTGAGCAGGGATCAATAAGGCGCCCTGATCAGGCACGCCTGATTTGCGCCGGATAGAAGCCTTATCAGGTATCAATAAGGTGCCCTGATCAGGCACGCATGATTTGCGACGGGCAGGGGCCTGAGCAGGGATCAATAAGGCGCCCTGATCAGGCACGCCTGATTTGTGCCAGACAGGGGCCTGAGCAGGGATCAATAAGGCGCCCTGATCAGGCACGCCTGATTTGCGCCGGATAGAAGCCTTATCAGGTATCAATAAGGTGCCCTGATCAGGCACGCATGATTTGCGACGGGCAGGGGCCTGAGCAGGGATCAATAAGGCGCCCTGATCAGGCACGCCTGATTTGTGCCAGACAGGGGCCTGAGCAGGGATCAATAAGGCGCCCTGATCAGGCACGCCTGATTTGCGCCGGATAGAAGCCTTATCAGGTATCAATAAGGCGCCCTGATCAGGCACGCATGATTTGCGCCGGACAGATTGGGCCGGAAAGATTGGGACGGTCATCGCCAAAACCGGAACAAAAACTAAACGATCAAGTCAAGTAAAATAAAAACTTAAACTTAAAAAAAATGTTTCCATATGTTTCATATTTTTAATAACGTTAGTAAACTTGATAACGTGTAACTGCGATAATAATTTAATAAATGTTGATCTATTTTTAAACAAAAAATTAATCAAATGATTGAGCCAGATGACACGCATGTCTCAGGCTGGATGAGGCACCTGATCCGGGCCAGATAAGTTGCTTGATCCGAGCCAGATATAGTGCCTAATCCGAGCCTGGTAAGGTGCCTGATCCGGGCCTGATAAAGCGCCTGATCAGAGCCTGATAAGGTGCCTGATCCGGACCTGAATTTGCAAAAGCGTTACATCCCTGATCAGGGCCGGACTAAATTTGCCTGATCCGGCCCGGATTTGCTATTGTGGCAGCCTGATCCGGTCCGGATTTCACCCTGAACAAATTTCTGCTCGGGATACTGATGCGGCCACATAGGCACTTTGGTAGAGAAGTTTTAAAACTGATACATGTTTATAGCATTTGATGAGGGATTGAGCGTTATTACGCTTCTGGTGTATGGTATTGAAGGTTGTGTGCACTTAACGATGGATTAACAATACAACGTGTGTGCTTTGATATTGCCTTAAAGTGGTACATCGTATTACCTCGTTCAATACGCTTAGGTTATTAGAAAAAGATCGCCAATCTGTTTCCATCTCTCTTCGAGAGCACTTACCTACCCGTGGCGCCCTGCTTGTGGCGGCTACGAGAAACAAAATTTTTTATTTATCCGTACCAGCCAAATAGTCGGCGTTTCAAGACCTGTGTGTAAAACCGTGACCGGGACCGTGTTTGAAACAGTGAAAAGCTTTGAGGCTCGCCAAATGCTGCCGGAAGTGCCAAGTGTATGTGGGAACATTAGCGCAGAAACAATTTCGCAATAACGTACGATCGTGGTGGCCTCCGTGATATTCCGGTACCGCGGCAAGTGCAAAGCGGCTCTCCTTTGTCGTGTGCTTCGAGATTAGGGCGACGAAGAAAAGAGGGAATCGTCGAGCAAACAGGTCGGGAGAAAGGGGAGCGAAGTGGCGGAAATGACGGGGTGGGGGGACTTCGAGGGAACGAGAGGGAAAGTAAGACGATGCGACTAATCGGGATGGGCGAGACGGGAGAGGAGAAAGGAGATCTCGCTCCGTAGAACGAGAGAGAGGGGTTGCTATCTTAGCCGCCACAAAGCAGTGATAACATTTTCCCTCCCGGACAGAGAAGCCTAGCAACCCTAGCGAGGCGACGCGGTCGCCTCTACCCGCAGATCGATATTTCCGCAGATAACGCGCTAACACAGCGTATCCATGGGCAACCGGCGCTCATTGCCACGCCCCACACCGCCACGATAAACATGGCCGACAACACACCGCTATCAACGAATTCTCCCTAACAGCCTATGCGAAATATATCCGCGTACAAACGAAAATAAATACCCACGCCTGTGTATACACGGCCGTTCTTGCTCGAGTACGCGCTCGCGTTCGTGAGGGCCTCGTTCTTCTCATCATCGCACTTCAGTTGTCATAATATCGTCGGTCATTAGATGGCGCGCGCATTCGTCATTTTACACGACACTACGCTTTCAGCTTGGCTCTTCGACGAGACGCCTATGTTTCGTCACGCTAACCATCCTAGAGCTTTCACATTTTCTCTCTCCACCACGTCTTCGCATCATTGCGAACTCAATCGCGATAGGGCAGCGTTTCTTTTTTTCTTGACGTTTTTTCTTCTTCGGATCAGCTTCGTTCCGTTTACCCTGTGGCGTGGGAGAAAACGAGTTTTCGGGACACCCGAGATTCTAGATCGAAGAGCAACAAAGGTTTTGAGGAGATGGAGAGTTTCACGAACCCGATGGTAGAGGATACTAAGTATTAAGGGCATGTACAAGGTCAACATAATCTCACAAATTTTCCAACCGAGTTTTCTCATAGATGGTCGAGTTTTTTTTTATAGGAAAAACAAAGCATCAGAATTGTTTATAGGAAAAACAAAGTCACTAGACATTGCTTAATTTAAATTGCTATATCTCTGAAACTAGACCGTCAAAATTTATGATTTTTTTTTTACTCACTTCGTCATATGTTTCTCTGTAATTGAGAATGTTTTGTTAATCTGTAGAAAAGTTTCGAAGTTATTGCGAGAAATGTGAAATTTTCCACTACTCCCCATAAGAACACGTGTAAAACCATGAAATCTTTAATTGACAATATCTCGAAAACGGAACGATGGATCCTTCTGAAATTTTGCAGGTAATTATTTAATAGTGTCCCGAATGAGTCCTCGAAAATAAAAAATAAATATCTATAGAAGAACGCCTTGGCGAGACTACTAACTTAATTGTTTTTGACGCGGATTTGTCCGATAAAGTTCAATTTTGATGTTTCGATTAGCTCTACTGCATCGTTTTTGAGAATAAAAAATGTATTGATATATAGGCTATTTTAGTACAGGTTCTTATGGAAAATGGTTGATTTAGTGGCTGTTGATATTTCTTGGAATCATGTTTACTACGCCCATTTATGGACAAGAAACAGTGTAGAATTTTTCGCATTGAGGGGTTTGCATAAGCTAGAAGTTTGAAAATTATGATTCTTCAATGCATAGTTTTATAGCCTAGGATCTTAACTCTAATTTGCAACACAGATTTTGTGAAAATTTCAAAACATTACTGACAATGAGTTATGGCGTACCGACCCGGTGCCCTGCCTGAGTTGAAATCTAAGTCGGGAAAAAGTACTGCCTCTTATCTGTCCTCCCTAGACAATATAGAGCCATGGTCAGGCCGTTCAACGTGGAGCAGGTTCGCCATGTGATAGGTCTTAGGCCAAGCCCTGATCCGCCGTTCCCTTTTGTGGGAACTGATCAGGCACTTAGTAGGAAAAGGATCGAAAAAACGCCGTGAAATTACGAGAAAGGTGACAGTGTACTGACAGGGCCATGAGAAATAAACCGGCGAACGGATAGTGTAATGAAGTATCAGATCATACTTATTATTTCACAAGTATCACAAAAATCATAAGTGAATATGTACGCTGTGAGCATAGCATTTCTGTTCGTGATATAACAACGGGTGGAAGTTTTATCATTGTAGGAAGGTATCTTGGTGACGCGAAGCGCTTTGCCCCAAGCCATCTGGCGGATTGTTGGCGAAGTAAATACGGGTTATGGGTACGGCCAAAAAATTGATATTTCCTGACGAGGTGGCGTTGATTTTAACCCTTCGTGGTCACACTGGGTAGAATCGATCCGTCGATCAATTTTTGGCGTAAATATATAATAGTTCCCGGCTTCGAATGGGACTGTATTCACTATTTTACCTGGAGTTTGAAGTATCCTCATACCATAAAATTTACCCTTTTCACATGTCGGAATAAATACCTTTTTTGAAGGGCGGAACTATGATATATTGCGTTTTCACCTCTTTATGAATTTTTTTAACACGTCGCCATTTTATTTCTTATAATCAAATTTTTCGTACATCATCTAGAAAGTTCAAAAGCATGTGCCATAATTTTTTTAACTACTTCGGACGGGTAGTTCGGTCAAAATACTTTCTTGAAAACTGACTGGGTAGAATCGACCCAAGTGTGACCACTGCGATTGAATTTGGATGTGTGACCACGAAAGGTTAAAAACCACGAATCACCTCCTTTACTTTTTTATCTTATCAAATAATTTGGTTATTCGTTATGTACAAATGAATACTCGTTGTAATAGCATTATGTATGATGAGCATTGTTATTCTCGTAGATTATCATCGACGAAAAAAAAAATGCTTACAATCGTGAGTAGAATTACAACAGATGTATTAGTTTCATCCTAATCAATTATAAATATCGTTGATGGGGTCAAAAACAAAGTAACTTTGAACAGTTCATGAAGCTTCACTTTTCAGAGAATGTTAATGTTCTGGCCAACTATACATTACGTAAAAGTATACTTGCTCGCAATGTACTTCAGCCAGAACATTGCCATTTCCAAACATAGAGTGTAAGCCGTAAAAAACGATTTTGTGATCTTTCTGGTCTGTTCCATGAACGGGCCCGGCCAGGTGAATCGGACGAGGCGAGCCTGACCAAGGCCCTACGCAAAGTAGGGAATGCCTGGTCATATTTCTGCACGGGATTATTACCCTTTGATCTTTTGCATTTTTCTCGAAACTGTTTTACGAAACAGTAAAAGTCGTATCTCCAAATCTATTCGACGGATTCACTTCGAAATCGGCGGAGCATAGTTTATAACACTATCGTATGACCGGATGGTTTTCGTGATATGTCTATCTATTTGTTAATAGCAAACAATTAAAGTAGTTTTTATTATCGAAATTAAACATTTATTCCATAATTTTCGTCTTTTTTTTTTATTATTTATTATTATTAGACTAAAAGTCCATTTTTTATTGTTTATTCCAGACCACCCAAGTTTTCAGAGCCGTACTTCGTTCAAATAATAATAACTTCATTGTTGATAAATATTTTTCAATAAAACAAACTCAAGCTCGGCAAGACCATGTTAAGTATTACGTGTAAAATTCCGATCTCGTCATCCAAATGCTTTCATTAGAAACAAATATAGTAAGTCGAGCCGTTTTTTGGGCCCTAAGCTTATACAGACCTGTTAAAGATATACATTTTTTTTCGATCCGACGATTTGATGGAACTTATCGAAATATCGAAGTTCATCTTATGTTGGACTGTGTTGAAAAATCTAAATAATAATAAAAAAATATACACATGCATACACTTCGTGGCTCAAAAGAATTCCCTTCCCTTACAAATTCTCTCTTCCATTTTATGATCATTATTTTCTTGCTGTTCTTTATGTGTTAGCAATAATGTTAGCCCTTCCGGCTGTTTTGACGATGACCCGGAACATTTTTTTGAAAACGACCCGTTGATTTTCGGAATTTTACAAATATCCATTTTTCAATGTATTCAATTTACATAATTTTGAGTATGAGGACAAATCACCTACTATGAAGATCGTCCTCGGAAGACGAATGTCTCTAAAATCACCTTTTTGCAAACGTCCATACATGCACCTAAGTACTATGTGTTCATGTGTAACAGGTGCTCATTCGTCTCGAAAGAATTCAGAAAGCAAGGTGTTTGCTGAAGCTTGTATAAAGTGGAGGTCGTTAGTAGGTATTAGTTTCCCGTGTCGTACGAGAAGAGAAAAAAAAAGTAGGAGAGAAAAAAAAGCGAGATGACACGATCGTTCGTTCGCTCGTTCATAAAAACTCTATTTATATACGTATCGTGTATGACGAGCCGTATCTCTTTCCCCGTGCGAACACCCCTTTAATCGTTTGGTCGTCAAGTGTGTGTGCTTACGGAATGTAATATATCCCCGGGTGCGTGTGGCACGTGACCGGTCGCGTGCCGGTGAGTGTTTGTTTCGGTTTGTATTGTCACCACCGCCGCGATATAAAGCTACGCCGTATAGCTACTGCGAGCTGCTTTATGCCAAACGCTTATTTTCGCTTTCCCAGCATCTCTCTATGCCCCGAAAACATTCCCTCCTCCACACCCCGTAGATTTAAACAATTTCCTGCTTTTATCTACCGTACGGGTAAATAAGGCACGACGGAAGGTCTCGAATCTCGCGATTGAGACGTCGTATGTGTTTTATCGTCATGACACAGTGTAATTCTCATCTGGAGTGAAGCTACCCGTGTAGAAATTGTCATAGGGATCCAATTAGATTCTCATAATGGTCCTTACTTCCTGATAGGGATCCAATCGCATCGGATCCCTATACTATTAGGTGTATGACTTAATTTTTACAGATTTTTCAGCAAATTTATTTAATATAAAAAAATAGAGGACAACGAACTTGATCTTGGAAATATTGTCCATCCTTGGAAATATTGTTTTCTATGACCTTGCGCCATCTCTCAGGTAACATACGAATGCCGTCGCGAAAGAAACTTGCAGGCTTCGAGGCGATAAAGTCATCGACGAATTTACGCACATCGTCCAGCGTTTTGAACTGTTTGTCCACTAAGGTGTGCTGCATTGATCGGAACAAATGGTAGTCGGATGGGGCCAAGTCTGATGAATATGCCGCGTGCGGGAAAACTTTCCATCCCAAGTTCAAGAGGGTCTTCTGAGTCGCGCAAGCAACGTCCCGAGCAGAAATTTGTTCAGGGTGAAATCCGGACCGGATCAGGCTGCCACAATAGCAAATCCGGGCCGGATCAGGCAAATTTAGTCCGGCCCTGATCAGGGATGTAACGCTTTTGCAAATTCAGGTCCGGATCAGGCACCTTATCAGGCTCTGATCAGGCGCTTTATCAGGCCCGGATCAGGCACCTTACCAGGCTCGGATTAGGCACTATATCTGGCTCGGATCAAGCAACTTATCTGGCCCGGATCAGGTGCCTCATCCTGCCTGAGACATGCGTGTCATCTGGCTCAATCATTTGATTAATTTTTTGTTTAAAAATAGATCAACATTTATTAAATTATTATCGCAGTTACACGTTACCAAGTTTACTAACGTTATTAAAAATATGAAACATATGAAAACATTTTTTCAAAGTTTAAGTTTTTATGTTACTTGACTTGAGCGTTTAGTTTTTGTTCCGGTTTTGGCGATGACCGTCCCAATCTTTCCGGCCCAATCTGTCCGGCGCAAATCATGCGTGCCTGATCAGGGCGCCTTATTGATACCTGATAAGGCTTCTATCCGGCGCAAATCAGGCGTGCCTGATCAGGGCGCCTTATTGATCCCTGCTCAGGCCCCTGTCTGGCGCAAATCAGGCGTGCCTGATCAGGGCGCCTTATTGATCCCTGCTCAGGCCCCTGTCCGGCGCAAGTCATGCGTGCCTGATCAGGGCGCCTTATTGATACCTGATAAGGCTTCTATCCGGCGCAAATCAGGCGTGCCTGATCAGGGCGCCTTATTGATCCCTGCTCAGGCCCCTGTCTGGCACAAATCAGGCCTGCCTGATCAGGGCGCCTCATTGATCCCTGCTCAGGCCCCTGTCCGGCGCAAATCATGCGTGCCTGATCAGGGCGCCTTATTGATCCCTGATCCGGCCCTGATGGATCCTCAGGCAGCCTGATTAGATTTCTGCTCGGGGTGAGGTCGAGCGTTGTCATGCAGCAGTATGACTTGCCTGCTTCCTTGCCCAGTAAATAGCCTTTTCTGATCAAGTTCTTCGCTCAGTTTGTTCAATTATCGACTGTAGCGTTCCGCAGTCACCGTCTGACCAGTTTCCAGGAGTTCGTAATAAAGCACACCCTTCACATCATGTCCAGGACGCGGCTGGTCACTAAGATCGAAATCCCCACTTCTAAAACGTTTGTACCAATAATTACACGTTTCATAAGACACAACGTCGGCACCAAGAACACTACAAATTGATTCCCGTGCTTTAGAAGCATTTTTTCCTTGTTGGAATTCGTATACAATGCAGTGCCGAATGTGCTGTTTATCAGTTGTCATCGTAAACTCTGCTATTCTGAGAGGTTAGGTAACTCACATAGACTTGTCGTTCCTTCTCAACCACAAAAGATCCTTTGAAAACCACAAAAGACCGCGAAAATAATTCGATTTTAAATATAATTTTAAGCTCGAAGAAAAAATCTGTAAAAATGAAGTCATACCTAATAAAACGTCACGTTCATACAATGGGATTCCCCATTGCTATGTATGGATCCATTTTGAATCCTAAATGATTTCTACATTATCGAACAGAACCCGATGAGATTCTTGAAGGATCTCATCGCATTCTGTACGTTGAATTTTCTAAATAAAATATAGATATACAAAATAAGTGGATTTAAAAAAAGTATAAATTTTATCTTAATAAAGTATAAATCGCTTAACAAATGTATATCGTGAAAATCAATTTGAATCACATTACTAAAAATCCACCGTCATTATCGTTTGTTATTTTTATTTCACTGCACTTTGGCATAATATCACCATACACGTACACTCACGAAGCGTGCAGATTAAGTTTCAACGCACCGCGTTTTTTCTCGTGACTTTTCACATACTGTCAAAATCGCTTATAACGACATTGCTTACAACGACGAGTCGGCTGTAACGTCGGTATTCCATGTTCTCTTCAATGTTGTTATAACCGGTTTTCGCTGTCCATATATCGCTTATAACGACTACCGGCTACAACGTCCGTACTGCCGGGCAGTGTTGGGCGTCAATCAATTAAATTTTCAATGAGTTCATTAATTGACTAAAAAAGTAATTGCCATTGACTATTAATTGCATGTTGCACTTAATTTATTTGGATTAATCTATGTTAATTGCAACTCGCAATTAATACAATTGCAATTAACTTTTTCAATTGTTCTAATAAACAATTAAAACTAACAATTAACCTGTTTAACTTTACAGATATCACATACGACGTGTTTGTTTGGGTTTTGTAGGCTTACGCAGCGCCCTACACGGAGAGAATTAAATGTTAAAAATTACCGTGCAGTAACGGTAACCAGATGACAACCCTGAAACTTCACTTATTATTACTGAGTAAAACACAGATTTTCACGAAAATAAAATAAAATTTCTTCTTCAGATAGAAAATTTTACCAGATTTTCTAATAAATTTTGATGTGTAACAAAATACGCAAAACTTAAATTTAAAAAATATATAATATCAGCGAAATTTTACTGGGCATTTTATTATTTTATGCCTTTCAAAAATGTCTATAAAAAAGTATCGTCTTTATAACAGTTATTTTAAGATTTATTATAAAATTCAATGAGTGTTATAGGAAAATGTATTGTGCTCTCGGTAAAAATTATCGTGCGCGCTACCCTTCTTGTATAGTAAAATTTTAGCTACGTATTTGAAATTTTCTGTAACGTGAGTTAAAAAAAACTTGTCGCATACGAATTATTATGCTTTTCTCACTTGTCACCACATTGAAATATATCACGGTAATTTTTACCGTGAAATTCACGACAAAAATTACTTTTTAATTCTCTCCGTGTATACAATAATTAGTTTTAATTGTTAGTTTTTAATCAAATACACCAAAAAGATTGAAAATTGATTAGTTTCTAATTGTGGAAAGTCACGATTAACAGTTGATTAATTGTTAATTGCGACTGTAGCAATTAACAATTAATTAATTATTAATCGTAAGTTTTCACAATTACAATTCATTAATTATTAATTGTTATAGTCGTGATTAATAATTAATTAATTGTCAATCTTTAGTCACCCTAGCAATTAAATTTTGCACAACACTGCTGCAGGGTGCTTTCAATGTCATTATAACCGGTTTTGACTGTATTTTCGATTCAAACGTGGTAAAAGTTCTCAAATGGCCTTCATCGCGAGAACAGTGCAGAATCCAATTGGATCCCAGTGAGTGTTCCCTATGTGCGGTGTCCCTAACAAATCTCTATAGAGATGTGGGTGCATATTGGGACTTCCCAAGGAATTTGTGCCCGGGATAACGAGAAGATTTTATTTTTTTGGAGATCCAGCAAATTCGAGTCGAGAGTTCCAAATATAAAGAATTCTCAAACGACGTGAATTGAGAAATAGCGCGGAATCCACTTGGATTCCAATGTGGACTCCCTACGTGTGGCATCTCTATGAAATCCCTGTAGGGATGTGGCAGAGACTACGGCCTCCCCGACAAATTTCTCCACGGGTATGGATGGGCTTATAAATTTCGGGTCTCAATTGGGGGTGCTGGGTTATGGTATTATTATTATTATTATCTATACACATAAAAGAGTTCCCGGAGTGACTGACAAATAGACAAGGCGCAGTCGTTGAAGATAGAAACATGAAATTTGGGAGATATGCTCCTTAAAAGGTGCACTAAGATAGGATTTTTCAAAAATCAACCCCTAAAAGGATGAAATGGCATGTAAAAGTTTGTATGGAAAATTGTATTCCTTTCGTGTATCAACTCGAAA
This sequence comes from Ophion ventricosus, assembly GCA_963932345.1. NCBI lineage: Eukaryota > Metazoa > Arthropoda > Insecta > Hymenoptera > Ichneumonidae > Ophion > Ophion ventricosus. Next base: position 17,738,460 of record OZ010715.1, on the reverse strand, counting down.
CTCGGTATAAATATTTTTCAAAACAAACAATAAAACGCATGATTGGAGATTTTTTTAAACAACCCCTAATAAAGGGTGCAACTGGTGATGAAGTTTCTATGGGCCAAATTCCAAGCGGGCGAAGATGAGGGGCGATAGCTAGGTATTAATATTAGTCTACATATTGAGGCGTCGAAGTTTACTTATTCTCTGGGGTACGACAAACAATATCTCCAAAGACTCTGCGTAAGACATTGGAGGTATGGATGACGATGCCCTTGATAAATTGACAACCCTTGAGAGAAACGTGAATAAATTTGGAATTCTTTTCCCCTCGCTGCCGCCTACCAACTGCCAATTAATACCAAAACCCACGTAAATGACTGCAATTGTTTTGCTAGAGTGTTCGGTGACCTCAGTGTTTCTTTTGGAATATTGAGAATGTACATGATAAAAAGGCTTTCGATCTAGTACACGATGATCGCAATCGATCGCGTATGAGTGAACGAGGCAAGCTATAAAAGAGACGATTGTTGAAGATTTTCTACCGGAAGTAATAACGCGAAAAGACGTTTTCGACGGGGCACGCAGCTCGATGGCTTCGATACCACGAGTTTTGCTTTGTTTTGTGAATTTAGGTTTACGTATACCAGATAATATCGACATTCTCGAGTATAGCGAAGATAGAAAGCCGATTGAAAGGGTAGGAGAGTTAACAGCATCGCGGGCATCGAGTTATAGCAGGGACGGGATGATGCTCGAAAGGAAAGGGACACAAAGAGGGTGAGAGAGAGAGAGAGAGAGAGAGAGAGAGAGAGAGAGAGAAGGAATAAGTGAGCGGGGGAGGTGCAGTGGTGGCTGTTAGCTCCACATCACGATCAAGGAATGTAATATCGTCACCCCATGCGACAAAAGTTGCCTCGGTATCATCACGATACCTCGCGATCCTAACCTCCTCGATTAGACGATGAGAGGATTAAAGCGCAATGGAAATCCACTCGGTCCCTTGTACAAAAAGGATCTCTCTCCCCCCATAACGAGATAGAGAAAATAGTTTTGTTGGGAGCGAAAAGCGATACTTGCGGGTCACGATATTGACGCGCCCCTCGAGTTTTCATTTTAGGAAATTATACGCGTGTATATAAGTATATATGCGGTAAGGTAGCTTTGAAGACCATCGAATTTAAGAGGTTTGCGTATATTCGTGTTGCAACAAATATTTCGTTGAAATTTCTAAAATTGACCGAATTAGGATGATTTTTGTTATGTGCAGGTTCATGATAAGGCACCGTTCATGACGATGAAAAATTCGATTTAATTCGAAAGGGTGCAACATAATTTGCATCCTTAAAGTGTTTAGAATACGTGGGCAAAAGAATATTTTCATATCTAAAGTATTTCCCGAGCAGAAATTTGTTCAGGGTGAAATCCGGACCGGATCAGGCTGCCGCAATAGCAAATCCGGGCCGGATCAGGCAAATTTAGTCCGGCCCTGATCAGGGATGTAACGCTTTTGCAAATTCCGGTCCGGATCAGGCACCTTATCAGGCTCTGATCAGGCGCTTTATCAGGCCCGGATCAGGCACCTTACCAGGCTCGGATTAGGCACTATATCTGGCTCGGATCAAGCAACTTATCTGGCCCGGATCAGGTGCCTCATCCTGCCTGAGACATGCGTCTCATCTGGCTCAGTCATTTGATTAATTTTTTGTTTAAAAATAGATCAACATTTATTAAATTATTATCGCAGTTACACGTTATCAAGTTTACTAACGTTATTAAAAATATGAAACATATGAAAACATTTTTTTTAAGTTTAAGTTTTTATTTTACTTGACTTGATCGTTTAGTTTTTGTTCCGGTTTTGGCGATGACCGTCCCAATCTTTCCGGCCCAATCTGTCCGGCGCAATTCATGCGTGCCTGATCAGGGCGCCTTATTGATACCTGATAAGGCTTCTATCCGGCGCAAATCAGGCGTGCCTGATCAGGGCGCCTTATTGATCCCTGCTCAGGCCCCTGTCTGGCGCAAATCAGGCGTGCCTGATCAGGGCGCCTTATTGATCCCTGCTCAGGCCCCTGTCCGGCGCAAGTCATGCGTGTCTGATCAGGGCGCCTTATTGATACCTGATAAGGCTTCTATCCGGCGCAAATCAGGCGTGCCTGATCAGGGCGCCTTATTGATCCCTTCTCAGGCCCCTGTCTGGCACAAATCAGGCCTGCCTGATCAGGGCGCCTCATTGATCCCTGCTCAGGCCCCTGTCCGGCGCAAATCATGCGTGGATCCTCAGGCAGCCTGATTAGATTTTTGCTCGGGTTTAGAATTTACAGCCTAAACATTAAACTTTAAATGCGTTTTTCTGGAAACAGAAGCTTCAACAGATGAACTGATTCACATGAATCTCTGCGTAATGGAAAAGAAATTCAATTTGCGGGGTCATCAGGAAGCGATTTTTGTCGAAAATTGATTAAGACATTTTTTTCGTCCGTTGAAGCAAAGAAAACCGGGCAAAAAAATTGGGGTTTTTTTTTTCAAACGGCTGTCATTTTGGTATCTAAGGGTTTTTCAGAAAACAAAAAACGATAAGGCCGCCCAAATTTAGGCTAGTTTTATAATGTTTAAGTCGTTTTTGTTTAGGATGAACTGGCAAGGATGTGGAGCGCCCCGCGCAGACCAAAACACGCCGTACATGGCTTTATTTGACGGCAGCTGGAGCAGCCATTAAAAATTTTTTTTATAAATAAAATTGGAATTGACTCTTCATTGATAGAAGAAAAATATACGGTGAAACCCATTTCCAAGAGTATTTATTTTATATAAAAAAAAAATCCCGAAGTTCATGCATTTCTCATGCCTCTCGATAGTAACCTTCCCTTAAGGGTCAGTCGTTGTGACGTTAAAGTTTGCATCGTTGGAATGTGACGATTTCTTTTTCCCATTTTTTTAATTCCCTTATTTTTCTCATTGTCGAAAGGCTTTTTTGTGCAAATTACGTTCGTAGATTTCTTATAAGAATACGTAACAACGTTTGAAAGATTTCCGTAGTTTAAATCGGCAGAAAAAATTTTTGAGCAACTAAAAAGAATTGTCTTCCATTGCATTCCAGCGATGCAAACTTTAACGTTGTCAACCGCCTCGGTACAATTACTAACCTATTTTTCTTTTTTTTTCGAAACTATATTTCATGAAACGGTGTAATTCGTATCTCAAAATCCATTCCTCCGATTCCCTTCAAATTCGGACAGAGCATAGTTTATAACATTTTCTGTCGTATAAACAGATGATTTTAAAAATATGTTTATCAATTCATTTATGACAAATGATTAACGGTTTTTTTTTGTTCGTGAATCGAACTTTTTTTTCTACAGGTTGCCATTTTTGTAGTTTTAAAAATTTCAAAAAAAAGCAACCATTCATACAAAAGTTTTATCATTGTACTAAAAGTATATTTCTTAATTTTTCTATTTCAGATCACCCTAGTTGCCAAAACCATCTACACCGATTGGCTATGCAGCAACGGTGGCATATTGTTTAAATAATAATAACTGAATTGTTTATCAATATTTCTCAATAAAAATAGAACTTAAATTTAGCAAAAACTATGTATAGGTTATGTGTATAATTCCGACCTCGTCATCCCAATACTCTGAGCAAAAAAAATATTGAAAATCGGCCTGTTTCTTGGGCCCCACACTTATGCAGACCCGTTGACGACAGTCTTCATAGTAATCCATTGTCCGCAAACTGAACATTAAGTAAGTCTTCGGTTGAGTCTTCAAAATCATCTCGACAAATGTAAACATATTTATATAAAAATCATTTTAACGGATTCTAAGAATTCATGACTCGATAAAAAACTTGAGAAACGTCACTGACACAACCGGAAGTGCCTAAAACTTACATTAGATAAATATAATGAATTCTTTCCCTCTATACAATTACTGTATATTGTTGGTCGTTTGATTTTCGGTATACACGTGTTATTTTTACACCGTTCGATATTGTTTCAATCGAATATAATACGATAGTACAAATCTATAACGTTAAAGTTTTCATAGATAACGTGAAAATACTCACCATGGAAGCGTTGATCTTCGATGAACGAGGGTTTTTTCCGTGGGATTTTCCAAACTATATTCCTTAATCAATAACTTCGCTCAGAGTCAGTATCGACTGTAAAGCTCACTTGAAGATAATAAAACGCAAAGAAATAATTGAGCAAAATATCCAATGACTGTGAAAGGCGTTTCCATCAAAAGTATGAAAAATAAATGTTCCCGCGATCATAAATGGTATAAAGCTCATAATGATTTTTCGTCGCGGAGCTGTAAAACGCAATAGAAAAAATGTTGCACAATCGAAAATTCGAAATAACTTTGAAAAGAGGAACAACGAAAAATGCACAAGAAGCCTAAATCATCTTTAGAGAGATATGAAGTTCGCAAATAGGCAAACATTTCGGCTGTAATGTTTTCCACTTGTTTTATCACTTCACGCGGTCCCGTGCGGAAATTTTTCGGGGAGTCCCCGGATCCTATCACATCCCTATAGGGATTTGATAGGAACGCTTCACATGGGGAGTCCACATTGGAATCCAAGTGTATATCGCGCTATTTCCCGATTTACGTCGTTTGAGAATGTTGTATTTGAAATTCTCAACCGGAATTTGCTGGATCTCCCAACAACAAAAGAAATTATTCTTTCGTAATCCCGTGCACACATTTGTTGAGAAGTCCGGAGATACACCTTTATCGGGATTTGCTAGGGACACCGCATACAGTAAGTCCTCATTAGGATCCAAAATGGATTTTGCACTGTTCCCCGATGAACGCCGTTTGAGAATTCTTACCACGTTCGAATCGAAAACATGTCAAAAGTCACGAGAAAAAACTTGGCGTGTTGAAACATAAAATGCACGCTTCGTGAGCGTGTACGTGTGTGGTTATATTGCGTCAAAGTACAGTAAAGTGAATAACAAGCGATAATAACAGTGGATTTTGAGCTATACTTTTTTAAAGATAAGATTTATAATTCTTTAAGATCCACTCACTTTGTATATCTACAAATTTTGTTTAGAAAACTCAACGTACAGAATGCAATGGGATCCATCAAGAATCGTATCGGATTTTGTTCGATAACGTGGGAATCCTTTAAAATTGAAATTGGATTATTACTTTGGATTGGAATGAGAATCTCCGATTAGTACCCGAATTACGAGCGTGACGTTTCATTATAGGGATCCAGTGCAATGACCTATTGGATTCCTATCAGGAAGTCGAGAAAAGTATCGTATTCCGAATGGATCCCTACGACAATTTCTGTACGAGATTGCCAGCACAGTTATAAATATCGACACGTCACTGCGATAGTGTGGGATTGGGTTTGTATTTTAAAAAAAATCACATAGAAAGACACGCAATTTCGGTGAAATGAATATACATTTAAGTACAATTTATTATTGTTTCACTTTATAAATCTATTGTTTTGACACAGAGTACTTACTATACGTTGGTTTTTTTATGTAATTAATATATATATATCGGTCGTGAGCATATTGCTCTCGCCACTTATAATTCTTTTGGCTTTGGCTTGTTGTTCTTTTCTGTCTCATGAAATACTTCGTGCGATATACATATAGAAAGTACGTAAACTAAGAAGAAATTGCACGGTGGATTCGGGATATAATAATAACAGTCTCTTAAATATCCCCTAGTTTTCCAGCAATATTGGTTCTCCCTCTTACCTTCCCCTATCGCCCCTGCTTATTTGTAACTTTCAATTGGAATGAGGAAGAAAGATAGGGAGGGAGGGGGAGAGAGAGAGAGAGAGAGAGAGAGAGAGAGAGAGAGAGAACGCGAGCGATTGTCGGGAAAATGGTCTCGTGACATTTATGCTCTTGCTGACTTTTTCGTTCAGGAATCTTTTTGCATTTTATCTCATTTATCTATACACTGGCATTTCATCCACAATATTACTTTTCGTTCCCCCCTCCTTACTTTCGTATCTTTATTATGTGCATAATAAAATGTAGTGATCGGACGGGTGGGACAAGACGGGAAATGTTCATTGTATGATCTTGTACCAATGCGGCCCAGCCGATAATAATCTGTCGCCAAAGCGTCATAAATGTATCGACAAAGTTGGGATTTTGTACAGGTGAACGAAAGAACAGCTTTGAAAAAAATTGCGACGAAAAAAAAACAACAATATAAACGTGTGTTACTCCGCAATGACGAGTGTACGGTGTGCAAACGTGATCGAATAGTGTCAGATCCAATCAACGCTGAATTTCGTGGAGAATAAAACATTATTCCAAATAGTTGGGCATTTATGCGAGAAAAATCCAAGCCTCCAGGCGAGCTGGAAATAGTCGTCATCCATCGTGGATAAAATTCATTTATATTAAATCCGCAAAATATCGGCGCATATAAGCAATTATCTTCTTTCGCCTTCTAGTGATTCAATTCTAATTGTAGTTTTTTTTTTCTTTCTTTTGTTTAAATACCTAAACCTGTACAATATGTACGTATAAAATACCGCATCATTGAAATGACCAGTTTCATTTTCATTTTCTTTCTTTACGTCTGATGAGAGCTTCGGATGTGTCGTCTTGCCCCACCTCGCAATCATACGCAAATGTACTATGTGTTCTCGTACGTATTTTCGTGTATAATGAGAGCCTACGAGCTAACGTACCCTCCGTACCTTATCATCGTAATATGTACACTAAAGCATGCTGGCGCAGTAGACATGCCGGTCCGGGCTTCGTTTTTTTTTTTTTCTCTTCTTTTCTTTCTCCTCTTGCCGATAAATATACTCGCACATACTCAAACATAGGCACGCAAGCGCGCAGACAACAATACAAAGGATCATGCCGGCAACCCTCAGCCCGCCTGAGCTCTTTATTCAACACCAGAGAGAATGCCAACAGTCCAAAGAAGAGCAAAAAGAGAAGAGATTCCCTACCCGTTCACCTCGCCCCATAAAAATCAAGTGCTATGCACACACGTGAAATCGTGGCTGCTGTATTTACAATGCTGTTATTGCTCTATGCCGCCCCCAACGATAAAACCTAACGACGAGAATCGAGTAACCTGCCTCTCCTCATTGTTTCTTCGCCGGTAATAGCGCCGACCACACGAGCACAACGGTACAATATGTATATTATAATCTCATTCATCCTCTCCAGCCGTTCTTTCGCGTGTCTCGTTTGTATTCTTTCCTCTACGGGAACTCGCAGATGTACAACTTTTCTTGCTCTTCGTTGGTTGTTCGTATGCGAAATTTAGTGTTTGTTACAGAGCACAACGGATCAACGGTGCACATGGGAGGCTGCATCGCGGGGTGCTTCACATCGAAAACCGCGATTTCTATGTACTTCGAAACGCACAACCGTTTGGGAGTTTCGCTCAGTGGACGCAGCGTTTTAGGTCAAACGAGGACGTATTCACTTCTCTCTGTAGAACAGAACTCTGGCGGTTTGGGCTAAAGCACGAATCGCTTCGTGTAGCCATGTCTTCGATACTCGCACCCATCTCGGCCCTGGGGCATTGCTCCTCGGATGGATTCTATCAAATATGAAGAACTCTTCAAACGAAACAACGTATTCGAAAAATTAGAGGAACCATACTCATTTTCGCCATATCCGTTAACTTAGGAACTGGAAGCGTACGACTTATTCCCTGAAACATTTCTAGTTTTGAGCTACAATAACGAAGCGTTATGATACTCCGTGTACGTACGTCCAGCAAGTAAATAGGTATCGAGCGGGGGAACGATCAACGGAAAGGTGCCACATTCCGAATGGACAAGAAGTGGCCATGTTCACGAGTGTTTTGGACAAATTTGAAGAGCTGTGATTCCACGTTAAACCGGGCACGCTCACAGAACTACATCGAGTGTGATTTGTGCAAGTAAATTAGACGAGAGGAGAAAAGGCCGACGTCTGACTTCTTATCTCGCGGTGTTCCGACGGGCTAAGATCCAGAAGACCACCGACGATCGTCTGATCGTTGTTCACAGCTTGTTTACCGATGAGGGCATCTATGCTGAAGCTTTGCTTCTTGTCGAGCGACGTCGCGCTCCTGCCCGACGTCAGAGCGATTCTTCCACCGGGGGCTAGGATCGTTTGTTGCAGCTGCTGGTCATGATGATGCTGCTGCTGATGGTGATGATGATGATGATCGTGGTAATGATGATTTTGGGCCTGCCTGAGAGGTGGCGCCGCTATTGCCACGGGTTTATAGAGGGATGGCGGTGGCTCGGGAAAACCGCCGAGTTTTAGTGCCTCCAGGGCCGACGGTGGAAAATTAAGGAGCGGCAGGCCCGGTGGTCCTTGCTGCGAGAGATAAGCAGCAGCCGCGGCTGCTGCAGCCGCCGGATAATGTATACCCGCTGTATGGGGATGCCCGAGAGTAGCTGGACAGATTGTTCTTTCGCCACCACCGGGACTGCATATCGCAAAAGTCGCCATGATCGCACGATCTCGCAGTACGTAGTGAGGCGGTGGCCTCTTGTATCTCTTGCGACGTCTTAGGAAGCTACCGTTGTCGAACATGTCCTCGGCAAGTGGATCGAGGGTCCAGTAATTTCCCTTGCCTGGATTACCCGGTTCACGTGGTATCTTTACGAAACAATCGTTCAGCGACAAGTTATGCCTTATGGAGTTTTGCCACGCCGGAAATTTGTCGTGATAGTACGGGAACCTTGCCATTATGAAATCGCATATGCCGCTCAGGGTGAGCCTCTTATGCTGCGACTGTAATATCGCCATTGTTATGAGAGCTATGTAGGAATAGGGTGGTTTTATGTGGGTACTCGGTAACTTGACGTCACTCGTTGGATACGCCGCGGACTGGGAATTGCTGCTGGCACACTTAACACTGCCGCTTGCACACTCGACACTACCCCGGCCACTGTCCGACGATACGATCGAGGACGACAACGGCAACATCGAGTACTTTTTCTTCACGCTTCTGCTACGGTTTCGTGGCAATCGCGGTGATATCGGCAATATCGGATGCGACAACAGGCTCCCGTGCTTGTCGAGACTCACGGGATCAACTATTATCCCGCTGTCGGAATCCCGATCACTGTCGGCGCACCCGTCGCACGAAGTGTGCGATCCAATCATCGAATTAACGTCCATTTTCATTTGCGTTAAATCGAACATTTATCGCTTGTTTCTCTTATCTCGCTGTGTACCCTTGTTTCCTCTTCTATCATACGGATACGAGGATCACTGGATCTCTAAACACCAATTGCGCAAAAGATCACTGTCCCTTTGAATCAAAGCATGCAATTCTTTGAGATTTGACCGATCATTCGAAACTTCGCACCTTGCGGGATTCCCAGAAGCAAGAGATCACCGCTCCACATCTGACCTTGAACATTGACATTGTTCTTGGGAATAAACACGTGAATCAATGTTTTTTTCTTTCTTTTTGGCTAACCACGCGATCACGCACTCAACGGCTGAAAAATCGTTTTAACAAATGTCGTAAAAGAGGAAATATCGGTGTCTCCTTGGCCTCGTAGCACAAGTACTGTCGCGGTTGCTCCCAATGCGGACTGATTTCGTGTCAGACGGCAAAGTTATCTCCTAGCAAACGCTATCTCGTCTTACGCTAATAGTTTTGTATCCTCAACCGAGATTGTTTGTTTGTTGTCGAGCGATAACGACTACAGCCTAGAGAGCGTTATTTCTCTCCGCGTAATTCTCTCTCCCGCTCACACTTTGGTACTTCATCAATGTTTTCGTACGTTTTATTGCTTCTTCTTTCTCTTTTATTCTTTGGCACTCACAGTGACGTGCCACGTTGAGGCCTTGAGTGCCGAAGTGTCGCTTTCGGCCTTACGGATTAACGCACAAACTTTACCGTCTTATTATTATTTCTCAGTTATTGGCTCGAGGTCTTTGAAACTCTGGGTCACATTCTAAGTTTCACAATAAATTGCCTTGTCCTTTGCGTATACGTTCTTATCTCGCGCGTCAGGGCCAGTCGGGAAGCTCCAGCTGATGACGGGGGCTCGGAATATGAGAGTCGGTCCAGTGCCGTCGTAACGGAATGGCTCTCATCACGTGCCGCTCACAAAGGAGCACTCGATATTACACTCCTGTGGAGATCCTCCAATCCTATGACGCGACCTCTAGGCCTTTACTTGCTGTTGTTGTTGTTGTTGTTATTGTCGTCGTCGTCGTCGTCGTCGTCCTCGGTCAGACACGCATTTCGTCACTGAGTTCATCCGATCATTGTCGCATCCGTGTTTCGATGACGGGCGGCAATCGGGACAAGGGTCGAAAAACTTTGCACGTAGTTTCATCTCGTGCATCTTCGTGGCATCCGAGCCATTGATGCTACGTAGCGAAGCACAAGTCTTCCGTCGACGAAGTTCATCTCGTGAACGTTTCACAATAAAGATACACTTCAGCCTCTTAATACCACAAACGTTTCAGTTATGTGTCGCACATCGTCGCTAGTTGGCATTGTTGTTTCGCCAATCAAGCAGTACTGATCCTTCCACGTTGCATCAAGGCCCGTATTCTTTCGTTACATAGCACGCTTCGTCAGGCTCGACAAGTCGCAATTTGCGAACAAGGGGAGCAGAGGAAACCTCCAGTGTTTTTTCGTATCAGTATATAACCGGCCACTTTCGCAGCGTTGCACACAATCCTCTCGTTTTCGAATCGTTGCTTTGGTCTCGCATCTGTTAAGACGATGCGAAATAATTAAATTGACAACACCGCGAACGAAAAACAAACTACTACGACGACGGACGATAGAAATCTCGTGGACAAACTCGCGTGACTCGAGGTTTACTCGTGAAGGGAGTCGAGTGCTGAGAGCGGCGTTGATGCTGCGAGGCGCGAGAGAGATGGACTGCCGCACGGGGTCCTCGCGAATTGATTTGGAAGGCTCCTTCGTTGACGGGGGCGGACTCGAAGGGCGGGGATTCTCCCACCCAGTGAATGCCCCCCCGTCTCTACGTTTTGCAAACACTCCCCTACCGGAAGAGGGCTTTACCGTGGTGCCAGTGCAGCGATCATCGAGTGCATTCGGGGTCATCTAGAGGGGCATTCCCGTACGAACCCGTCGTAAACAAACTCTTTTATTTTCTTCTTGTATTCGCCAAAGCGAAACCGCGGACAAATTCTGTTGCGTCTGGCACAAGATTCTGGATGTTGCTTTTGGGACAATGATATCTTAACACTTTCGTGCATTCAATGGCTGGGTGATAGGGTGCTTTTGGACTATGGTGGCACTCATGGCCCTTATCATCGGAAGATATATTTCAGTCACTTCTTATCAGATATCACATAAGTTTCGATATAGAATACACCGACCAGTGAATGGACGAAAGCTGATTTATATTTAAAACAAGTGAAGAATATGAATTGTTGATAAAAACTCGGATGATTATAATGTAGAAAAGATATTACAAGTGTCGTTAAAACCAATTGCTTAGTTTAATGTCGAATTTTGACGCCACAAGGCATTTGTCTAGTTTGTGGTACTTGCAGACCGCGCAATTTAGTTAAGATACAGCTGTGCACAGTAGGTGTTTCAAGATAGTACTTTCGCCACAGTCACGTTGGAAAGTTTATTCTCCGCTCAATCGATGAAAGCTTCGAAATATTGCAAATTATCCTTATAACGTAGGTTGTACATCTTATCGGGATGTAAAAACTTATAAAGTAATGATGAAAACGTCTAATATTATGTTTACCTAACCCTCACTTTTGTAGCAGACTATCCATTCCGGCTACTAATGCGTAGATAGTCTGCGTATACGGATATGCATACACTACTGTAATCTAGTTTTAGTCTGCTCCAGTCGCTTCGTGGCGCTAGCGTCGCTAGACGTTGCTTAATTTAAATCGCTATATCTCTGAAACTAGACGGTCAAAATTCATGATTTTTTTTACCCACTTCGTCATATGTTCCTCTGTAATTGAGAATTTTTTTTTAATCTGTAGAAAAGTTTCGAAGTTGTCGCGTGAAATGTGAAATTTTCCTCAGCTCCCCATAAGAACACGTGTAAAACCATGAAATCTTCGATTGCTAATATCTCGAAAACGGAACGGTGAATCGTTTTGAAATTTTGCAGGTAATCATTTGAATGTCCTGAATGGATCCTCAAAATAAAATTAAAAATCTATAGAAAAACGCCTTGGCGAGACTACGACCTTAAGACACTGGTTAGAAAAAAAATCACGCGAATTAGAAACTTGTCTATTATTTCTTCATTATTCGATTTGGCTCGAAAAGCAAAAACAAAAGTTTTTTATGAGTTTCGAGGGTCGCAGGCTAACCTGGGCAAGCCAGATTTAAGATAAAAAGAAAGAACTGGACATACGACTGAAAAAAATGTCTTGGCTATTAGGCAAAAGATCAAAGCTGTCTATATGCAACAAAATCATGGTATACAAAACAGTCTTGAGACTAATTTGGACGTATGGAATACAACTCTGCAGAACCGCCAGCAACTTAAACATGGCATTTCTGCAGAGATTCCAAATAAAAACCCTCAGAATGATTGCAAACGCCACTTTGTACGTCACAAATGCAAATCTACATAAGGACCTCAAGATTGATACTGTGAAGATCCATCCAAACGCACTGGCATCCAGCCTGTTGGACAGTAGAGGAATCCCTAGGAGGCTTAGGAAATTGAACCCGCTGAAATTGAGACAGCGTTTCCACCCCGAATAACACTGACATTATGGAATAAAAAAAACATATGCGGCGATAAATAGAATAGTGCACATCAATTGATGGCCTTATAAACACGAAAATCTGACATTCGTCTAAAACAGCGGAATTATTTAATGTTATGTCACATAACAGCTTATAATTCCGAAAGTAAAAATGAAAAAAATAAGCGAAAATAATAAGGTAAATTTATTATTTAAGACAGCTTTTATCATTTGAACTCTTATTATTTTATTATTATTATTATTATTTGTTTGTAGGCTTTCGCCTTTTACAAAGGAGATCGTTTGGTACAATGGTGAACATTATTGTTAACATTGGTAGTTCTTAATATTGATAGTGTCTTCTTGTTTTTATATAATAAATGTTAAGGATAATAGGAGTAAATATAAACATTAAACGTTAGTTCTTATATCTAATCTTATATCTAATATCGTAAGCTTTTTGTTTTTGTACAGTTCTAACCTTTTAAGTCTTTTTATACATTTGTCTTTAGAACTATCTTATGTATTAGATTTGTTTTATAATGTCGTTTTGCATGTTGTACGAGATTTGCGCTGCTGAATGCATATGTTTTTGGCATATCAGGTTCCTAACATAGATGCACGTAACTTACAAGCCTCGAGTATAAAGAAAGCAAGATTTCTTGTGTTGTTTGTGTCTAGATCGTTTAGTGCGACTACTGGATGTGCAATCGGAAGATCTTTTTGTCTAATCGGCGTATATATAGGACATTCATTAAATATATGTTCGATGGTCTCGTGTTGGAATCTGTTGCACAGCGAGCAAATGAGGTTTCCATCAATTTTATAAAATACTTTTTTAAATCGTATCGTTAAAAAGCCACGTCCTGCTAAGCGTAGCTGTGCTACCAGTCTGATGAGGATTGATGTTTTGAGGTATTCTTCACATTTGCGTTCATTCAGTTGTTTGATGTTTTTGTATAAGGGATTATATGTGAAAAGAAGCGATCTTATTACATCTGAACTGAATTGTTTTTCTTCTATGGTTATCGGTAAAGGTTCAAGCTGTGTTGTGATGCTTTCCGGTGATATATTAATTAAAATATCTGGAATGCCTATTTTACCTAAGATTTGAACTCTTATTATTTAAGACAGAATGAATCATGACATTTTTGCAAATTTTTTAAAAATATATTCGGAATGATAGCTCGGAATTAGACATGTTTATTCACTCGTGCTGTATTCTGAATTCTTTCCAGTGAATGGACTTATCGACCCTGTTTTGATAATTTTCAAAACAGCACGAAAGATTTAGCTCATCTGCCGAAAATTGCAAAATTAATTACTGTTAAAAATCGATAATGTACATTTCACGAAATTTTGTCATAAAATCATTTCATACGTTTTTTTTTAAATTTTGGCAAAATTTAATTTTACCGTTTCTCTGTCGAAACAAACTTTGGTAGTTTTTTTTTTGAGAATGTCCCGTTAAGATGCAAAAAAGCTTTGTGTATTTTCTACGAAATGTAATACTCATATGTATAAGAATATTATAATTTTTGTGCAACACGGTGATCTCCAAATCTAGCATCTAATAAAAACAAATAATAAATCGTTATACTTTACAGCGTTAATCTGCACTACACGTCCATTCACTGGTTGATCGAGTATCCATTTACTGGTAATTTCGTCCATTCACTGGCGATTTACTCATTTCGCTACTTATTTATCAATTCCTCCAATATTATTTGTTGCAATTACTACGAATATTTTTTTCAACTATCAGAATAATATCGATTCTTAGCTATAGCAATTAAAAAGTATGTTTCGATAATATTTTCATTTGACAGTCCATCTGAATCCTATAGTGTCGTTATTCGTCCATTCACTGATCGGTTTACCCGCCATGAATTATGACGATGTCAGTTTTTCCAATAATTTCGTGGGCTTTTTTCCCGTACACATTTGTTCTTATAATAAGCGTTGGTAGTTTTGCCATAGGTGATTTTTGATAAATTCCAAATTCTGGTAGAATCGTTTTGGTACATCCAACAATACTTCACTGCTTCACGTTTATCATTTGAAAAAAAAGGAATATCACACTTGAATTATTCGCAAACGCGTCAGTGCCCCAGGGTCTCTGGTGGCCAAGCGAACCCAAACAAAATCGACATTTCCGAAGAAAATCACCAATGAACGTCAATAACACAGGTGTTGCGAACACAAACTTCGCAAGTGCGATTTATTCTTGCGCAAAACGCTTTGGTCAATGATGTGTGACAGACAGGGCTGCCAATATCGATAAAAATACTTTCAACAACACATTTCGTTCGACTAACGATGCAGGCACGATTGAACAAAGCTTAACTCGAGTCATCGAGGTTTCGACAAATATAGTCAGAGAAAAATGAGCAGCCTGTCTCACAGAGATTTGATGAAAGTTCACGTTCACGAAATAATTGACAACAGTCCTGGTGAGCCTCATTACCCCGGCCGTCTCACAGTCGGGCTGAGAGAGAGAGAGAGAGAGAGAGAGAAAGAGAGCAACCTCGGATAACGAGAAGAAGACGAACTCCATTGGTCAACGAGATCAATGGAGAAGGGACGAGGCAGAGAGCGCGGATTAGTACACGCGATTGTGGCGCCATGAGCACTCTAGCCTCGATAGCCGCGAGTTTGTAAAATAACGAGATAGATGAAGCCGCCCCTGCCCCCCGCCGTTGCTTCCTGATCAGCCGTAAAAAAAACTTCGAATGCCGTAGGGTGAAATTGTGACACTTTAGCTGAACACGAATAGAGCCGCGCGGCTTTCTTCTCTACCGGTCTTGAGGACTTTCGATACCGTTCCTTGGCTGCGAGAGTGGGGACAAAAATACAATGAGTTTTCGGCAGGCTGCCAACTTCTTGGGAATAAAAATTCAACTCATAATATGGTTAAGGAATATTTCTAAGCAGGGAAATGATACGAATAGTTAATACTTTTTAAATAAAGTATGAATATGTTGCAATTTTATTCAGGAAAAAATAACCGATCGACTTAGAAACAGCAGCAGTTTCTGCCATTGGGACGACAGACTATCGCTAAAGCGTCGCCGGCTTCAGGTTATTTACACGGTGCAAAATTTTCAATGTCTTAGAAAGAGTTTTTGTTTCGACAAAGTCGAGAAAACGTTGAAAATATCGAGCGCACGAATAAATACATTTTGTTATCAATGTCAAATGCCGTTATATGTATATGTACGTTTTAATGCCTTGGGCCACTCTAGGATTTTCCAAAAATCGATTTTTTTTTGTTAAAAATGTACCTTAGTACCTATAAAATTATATTCCAAAAGATTATGGGTGTGAAAAATCTCTAAGTACTGGATTTTCAAATTCTAGCGCAACCCCTCTTGATTCATGTCGTGACTTTCTACTAACTTTAAACACGTTCATCTCAAAACTACATTTTTCAAATCGGCTGGACTCATAACTCAAACAAATTTCAACCGATTCACTTGAAGTTTTAACTGTACATTTAGAATAACATTTTCTAAGGCACTACGTAGGATTTTTTAAATTATATTGCATAGTTCCTTTTTTACAAACAATTTTCTGACGATTTTCTCGTAGTATTTTATACTTTTTGTTTTATAAATGCGCCATTTTGACAAAAAAACAATATATCAAAAAAAAATCCTACGTACTTCTATAGGTATTCTTATATATAATCGAAAAAACTTTAATGTCTCATCATAACTCAAAAATTATAGGAGCTGTTGGTCCGGCTGTTGACCTTCCAGAAATAAAGGCGTCATCGGAAAAATGCTGAGGAAAAAAAATAGAATTGAGGGAAAATTGGTAGCGCGTTTCGAAAGTTGGTTAAATAAAGACTAATCTCAGATATTTATTTTAATTTTCTCTATTATACATTATCGGCAATAATCACGGAAAGTTGAAGGTGTTTACTTTGCCCGGACTTCCCCTGCATGAGTCAAATTTCATATAAGGCAAAGGGCAAAAGCAAGTCAAATGATAAGAGTACATAGAAGATATGGCACGCAATAGTGAATAGGTGGATATTGGGGTTTCAATTTGTGGATATGCTCGAGCGCTATGTACAAGAGGTTAACCCGGGGCAGTGGACCGCAAGATGAAACGTCACGATGGAGGAGCTTCGCGACAGTGCTGCAGGACTTTCAGTGCCCAAAGGTCGAAAGGCCTTAATTTGTCGAGCCTCAACCGCTTGGCCAAAACGGACAATAGAAGCTAGCGACATGGCCGTGCCAGTGGACGTACCGTGGCAGCTTTTCATCAATTCTCTATCTCTCTCTCTCTCTCTGTCGCTTTCCTTCTCTTTGGCTCTGTGAGGGGGAACCGAGCTGCCTCGTAAACGTAGCCCATTTTCACGCCAATTTAATCACGAGATACGAATGATTCAGCCACGGAGCAATTACCTACTCGACTCTGCGGGCTCCGCGGGAGAAACTAACAATGGCAGTAACGTATACACACCGCGTACAAAACCAGAGGACGATCATGCGCCGTATAAAGAACGAAAAAAAAAAAATCACTTAAACCGAAGCCTTTTGTTCTTTTGAATCGTCTGTATTTCTCGTCATAGCTTGTTCTACATTTCAGGTCGAATTCGCAGAGCCACAATTCTTACATTTTTCTTCATCAATTTTCTTCCCTTTCGTTACTACAGGCTAGATTGATTCTAATAGTTCATTTGAACCAGTAGTTGACTATTTGGTTATCCATGTTCGAACGTCCTGCTTAAATTGTCGAATAGGTTTACCAGTTTCGTGAGTTTTACCGTTTCTTTAGCATTGAAAATGCTTTTAAAGATGTATATATGGGGTCTGATTTAGCGAGATATCACACGAAACTAACGCTACCCCCACTCCACTGCCGCTGTGTTGTAGCAGAGAAGGGGAGCTGCGACGTGCTAAATGCCTGTGATTTGTTGAAAAATGCTGCACTACATGTAGAGTCATTTGTGGTTACAAGTCGTAAGTTTCAATTTTGGTGTGTACATTAAAATGTTTGGGTTTGGGTTTCTTTGGGGTTCGTCGGGATTTGGCGGGATTCGTCGGGGTTTGTCGGCGTTTGTTGAGGTTTGTCGGGGTTTGTTGAAGTTTGTCGGGATCTGTTGAGGTTTGTCGGAGTTTTTTGAGGTTTGTCGGGGTTTGTCGAGGTTCGTTGAGGTTTGTCGAGGTTCGTCGGGGTTCGTCGGGATTTGTTGAGGTTTGTTTGGGTTTGTTGCGGTTTGTCAGGGTTTGTTGAGGTTTGTCGGGGTTTGTCGGGGTTTGTTGAGGTTTGTCGGGGTTTGTTGAGGTTTGTCGGGGTTTGTCGCGGTTTGTTAAGGTTCGTTGAGGTTTATCGGGGTTTATTGAGGTTCGTCGGGGTTTGTCGAGGTTTCTCGGGGTTTGTCTCGACCTGTGACGTCTCATCAATAATTCATTGATCAAACTTAAGAACTGCGTTTTTACAATTTTACTCTTTGAGTCCTAGTAGTAATGACCATTTATACAATCGACGATTATAATGCGAGAAAACCCAGAGGATCTAAAGTACCAAAAGGTCTAAGAGAATTAAAAAAAAGTACAGGAGACTCGTAAGGTGCTGGAAAAACGGCAGTAAAACTGTGAAATTTACTAAACTCCTTAAGACTTTAAGGCCATGTGTCACATGGTCTTAAGGAATTTATTTCTTTGTTTTTTGGCTGCAAGAGTGGGGATGAAAATACAATGAGTTTACAGCAGGCTGCTAACTTCTTGCGAATAAAATGTTATGTAAATATTAATTGTTATTGGAGAATTTCCAACGCATAATGTTGTTGAAAAATATTTCCAAGCCGAGAAATTATATTAATGGTTATCATATTTGCTATAAAATATAAATATGTTGCAATTTTATTCAAGAAAAAGTAAGCGACAGACTTGGCAACAGCGGTAGTTTCCGCCATTGGCACGATTGACTATCGCTAAAGCGTCGTCGGCTTTATAAAGAGTTTTTGATTCGACAAAGTCGAGAAAACGTTAAAAAGTTTTGCAAAGTTCCAATGCTATAATACTTATGTACATTTTAAAATACCCGCGAGTTAATGCTTGACTATAAGTGGCTTACTCGACAGAGCCAGTTAACGCGGTGTCGCCACGTTTAACCTAGAAGTTTCGTTAATGTCCGAAAACAAATAGTTAGAGCTCAGAACCTCTTGATTCATGTCGTGACTTTTTATTAAATTTAAACGCATTTATCTAAAAACTACATTTTTTAAGTCGGCCGGACTCATAACTCAAATTTCAACCGATTCACTTGAAATTTTAACTGTATATTTAGAATTACATTTTCTGAGGCACTACGTAGGATTTTTTTTTCATATATTGCATAGTTCATTTTTTACAAACAATTTTCTGACGATTTTCTCATGGCATTTTATACTCTTTGTTTTAGAAATGGGCCATTTTGACAAAAAATAATATATCAAAAAAATCCTACGTGCTTCTATAGCTATTCTCATATATAATCAAAACAACTTTAGTGTCTCATCATAACTCAAAAATTATAGCTGTTGGTCCGGCCGTTGACCTTCCAGAAATAAAGGCGTCATCGGAAAAATGCTGCACAGTCGCCATTTTGACATGTATCGCTGTGAAAAAATAATTTTGTATAGTCAATTACGTGTATAATAAAAACCCTATTTTGTAATTCCGATTTATTTTATGGTTTCGCTAAAAAAAAATCACAAAATATGCCCTTTTTGGCCTTTAGAGTGGCCTAAGGCTTTAAAACACGTCCCGCTAGGATTCATTACCGCCCGAAGTTAGGAAAATTAGCATACCGATCGATCATCAAAGTTATTCACTCATTTCCCGCAATTTTACAGGCCCGAAACAGGCCCGAATACGAAGTTCGGACTTCTGTATTCTACATGCTACATAATTGATCCCCCTAAAAAACTTTAACAAGTAAAAAAAAACGCCAAGTAATAAAAAATGCCCTCGAAAAAATTATCGGTTGTTTCACTATCTACAAGATTCTAATTAACCTCGAAATATTTGTGATTTTTTTCAAACAATAGTTTTATTTAGATTTTAATTTTTCAACTCAAACGTACAAAAGAAGTGAAATAACTTTTTATGAAAAAGCCAAGCAAATTTACCAGAAACGTACAGAAAATGACCAAACTCTAGTAATACCATTTTTCTCAATATTTTGTTTTCAAAAACCATTTTACTATTATAATAAAAGTACGAATCACGATTATATAAAAGTACAACGTATGCATCACACAAGTACTGTATGTATGTATCACTAGAAAAGCTGGGCAACGACTTGGCGTGCATGGTTAAGAAAAAAAGCTCGGGAAGATACACGATTTTCTTACAGAAACGTCCCTACCGCTTGCAAAAGTAACTTTTGCAACAATTTTTCTACATAGATTATTTGAAATAGTAACATCACATCAGGCATACAGGATTATTAGAAATGAGATGTTCGACTGTACTGAGACAGATTATCGGAAATGGAGCGATAGGTGTCGAGAGTAATATCGATATTCCTTTTCCACCAGCAATTGGTGCGGACCGTAATTCAAACCTTCAGCCTGCCAAAACTATGTTCATTACACCAAAATTTATACGACGCAATAGATTTCATGAGATGTATGGTGGTTCTGCAAAAGAGTAGAAAGTGAATAGTTCCACACACCTTTTCAAGGTATGCAAATAAAGTGAGATTTCAAGAGCCGTGTGGTCTAGGGGTACATCACTGATTTTTTAATTTATAATTTGCGGAATCAGAAACTTGGTTTGCAGTTACATAATAAATTGCGTCAATTTATGTTTTTCTTAAACTAATGGTCAGATTGTTGAGAAAACGTCATCCTTCGCCGAGCTTTTTTTCTTAACCATGCACGCCAAGTCGTTGCCCAGCTTTTCTAGTGATACATACATACAGTACTTGTGTGATGCATACGTTATACTTTTATATAATCGTGATTCGTACTTTTATTATAATAGTAAAATGGTTTTTGAAAACAAAATATTGAGAAAAATGGTATTACTAGAGTTTGGTAATTTTCTGTACGTTTCTGGTAAATTTGCTTGGCTTTTTCATAAAAAGTTATTTCACTTCTTTTGTACGTTTGAGTTGAAAAATTAAAATCTAAATAAAACTATTGTTTGAAAAAAATCACAAATATTTCGAGGTTAATTAGATTCTTGTAGATAGTGAAACAACCGATAATTTTTTCGAGGGCATTCTTTATTACTTGGCGTTTTTTTCACTTGTTAAAGTTTTTTACAGGGATTATTTATACCGTAAATGTTTACTGAGCCAATCGCTACACTCAGCAAGGACTCTTTCTGCGAAATTCGTGTTTTTGAATTTGTTGCGAAGTCGGCGTTGAGAAACGAAAATAAAGTTCTTTCTCGACGCTGACTGTGTTTATGTATGTTTGTGCATGTATATACGCTCACGCGGTGTGTACGCGCTACGAAGGATCAGCCCGCGGAAAGATAAAAATCGTAAACCGCGTGCGGCCGACGTGGTAATGCACACCGACATACACGCACACCCGCGTTGCGAGACGCAGGAAGGCATTTACAATCTCCCGGTAGGTAGCAGGGACTCGTACGAGTTCTGCCCTACCGACTGGAGCCGGAGCTGCGTCGAAGTCTTGCTGCGGATACCGTTCCCTCTTAAGGCCAAGTGTCACACCGACCGAGCGACCATGAGTGCGAGAGAGATAGCTGATTTGCAGATTCCCAATGATTTCTGAAACGGTTGATTTTTGGAAAAAAAGAAAAGAAACACGTTCCGCTCTGTTGAACGACGAACAACGACTTTCTCTTATTTTGTCCGAAATATGATCCGTCTAGGAGAAAACTTGGCAGTAGGATTTTTACCGACTGAACGTGTGACACATGGCCTTAAAGCCGACAGAGGCCATACATTCGAAGAACCCGACTTTTGACGTTTCTAGCGCGCCATTGTTTGTTTATAGTAGCACCTCTCTGAGGTGAGCAAACAGTGCACTTCATGCTGAAACGCTAAGCGTTCCCATCATGTTAACGCTTTCCCCAAAAGTACGTATGTAGTATAGCTTACGATGCGACCGAATAACTTTATTCCTCCAAGAAAACCGACGAGTCTGGAACGTTCTGAAATGTTGAAGAATTTTTGTGGTAAAAAAGTCGCTCGGAAATTCGGCTAATATTACGAGATCTCAAGTTTGAGTAGGCGGATCGAAAAATGACCTAAACAAAATCGATAGGAAAAAATAACATTTCATTGGTAAAATGTCATTAGATTTTCGATTCGTCTCCGCGTTTTCGCGTAATGTCGATTATAAGTTAAAAAGTCGTCTGCTAAAGCCCATCATAGCGTATAAAGAGTGCGCGGCGTGTCGTTTCGTGACAGTCGTTTTTTTAATTTTTTGGCGTCGAGTCGCTGCCGCGTCTCTTGATTCTAGTTTCGGTCCAGCGACAGCAAGCAGAGGAGACTAAGATTCTTCCCGCCATTGGGATTTGCCTCGTAGTGAGGTTCGCAGTGAGGTTTCTAGCTTCTGGTACGCATGACAATTTAACGTACCTGCGAGGCAACTCAAACAGATTCGGTATTACGTGGCCTCAGTGCACACACACAGCATATATAGAAGGCTGCTCTGCATTGCCTGCGGGAGTGAAACCTGGTTCTCTCTCCACCACTGTATACCGTGACAAACGTTGTGTGTGAATGTCGCACGTGTGTTTCGTGAGTTCCCTGTAGTTATATGTACAGAGGATGGTGCAAAGCGATGCAAAAGAGGACGAGCGGGAGGGGGGGAGGGGGCGGGGGTGGAAGGCGATTCCTACAAGCGGACTGTGCAGATTAATCCGTACAGCAATTAGTCAACGTGTTCAGCGATTGGCAGCTTCGTTCCGATCAGTTCTCAATCTTGACATACAGGTATAGAACTGTTTTTTTTTTCTTCAGATTCGCCTGTGTGGCTGATCACTCGAACTTTGTACTTTTTTGTGTATTCACCGTATAGTGGATGGTGACACGCCGGTGAGATTTGCGCGAGTCGATGGGTACGTCGGTGCAACGAGAGAGAAAACGGGCTGTTAGACGCGAGAGACGAACGACAAACTAACGAGAGCGACGGAGTGCGAGGGTACGAGCGAGCGAGATGGAAAAGCCGCGACAGGGAAGGGCAGACACTGGAAAGAGCGGGGGAAACTGCGTGCGCGCGCGGACACGATATACACGCTATATATATATGTTTGCTGTAGTGCGGTGGTGGAAGATACTCGGGAAATGCGTACCAAAGCGAGAGAGAGTGAGAGAGAGCGAGAGAGAGAGAGAGAGAGAGAGAGAGAGAGAGAGAGAGAGAGAGAGAGAGAGAGAGAGAGAGTGAGAGAGCGCGAGTGAGAGGGCGGGGAAGTGGAAGCTACACGGAGAGAACGCGCATAGCATTCGCTGTTTCGGAACGGTTCATGGACTCGGCATTCGCGAGGCGAGCGAATATTATGTTTACCCGTACACATGGCTTTGCGGCGCAAATAATCCGGTATTATTGCACTTACTCGGCAATCTCACTCTCCTCGTAGCGAATCTCTTTCGAATCTATCCTACCACCTGGAATGCCTGTGAAGCCCGTGTCACCCAATTGATTGAAAATGCCATCGGGAGGGAACTTTAACCCGCGCCTCGTTCTCTTTTTTTTCGCGAGAGACTTCTTTCTTCACGCTTATCAAGCGTGAAGGCTTTTCTTGTTGTCGCGATGACGCTGATAACAACACGCGATTATGCGTACGTTATCTGGTAATAACGGGCTATTTTTATTAACGACTTTGTGCATTTGTTTACGTACGTAATATTACCCGCTGATTTTATGCGCTGTGACGTGTTTGAACGGGGCCTTGGATCCTCGTTTATTCTTTGTATACCCTGCAATAACTGATACAGATGCTTCTCGCGGTAGTTTTGATAAATCGATCGTAAAGAATGAGTTTTTTTCGGGCTTTCATCACTTTGGTAGAGTTTTCTTTTGAGAGAAGAGTACGTTACCCAGGGCAACGATGACTGGTAGTGATATTTTGTGGAGTTTTTATCAAGCCGATTTTTGGACATTGATATTTCTGTATAGGGTAAGTTCGGGGGAGATGGCCGTAAGGGAGAGATGGCAAACTCAAAAAAATTCTACAAACACTTGCTAGGAGTCGCTAGCTATCATTCACAATCCGTTCACTTCAAGTTGTGCGCACGAAGACGTGCATGCAAAAATATTTGCGAATAAAATACCAAAGGGAATTAAAATCCACCTCTTTTCTTTTGCCTAGTGTGAAAATTAGTTAAGGAGTTCATGTTACAAGTTATGGTTGTGTATTTTTTGAAAAATGATGTGTTTAGTGTTTTTGGGATGGCTTAGTCGTGCATGAACGTCATCTCAAAATAACCACAAGGACTCATACATTTTGTCACGTAGCTGGTGTGGCTATCTCTCCCGGAAATTGGGAGAGATGGCCACATTCGGCCAGGTTGTATTGTAGGTCAGGCCATGGCATTACGTCCCGGATCTGATTCCAACGCGAATTTCAATGGTAATATTTCCTGATCGACAAAAAGTTATCGAAGTATGTAAACGGGCTAAGCAAGTCGGCACACTCCTGACATCAAAGAACACATTCAAATAAGGAAATGTGAAGGAGATATGAAAAATGCCAAAATGCTAAAAAGTATTGCCAAGAAGAACGTAGAAAGAGAAAACAAGACTGAGAAAAAAGAAAATAAGACTAAGAAAGACAAAAAAAAACAGCAGTGAAAAGTGCCCCACGAAAGAGAAAAATTCTTAAGAAGCATATCTGACAGTAGCGACGATGATGAACAGTCAATTTTTTAAGATGCATCAGATGAAGAGGGTGAAGGAAGAGAAGAAGATAACTGTGTGGGCTGTGGAGAGAACTATTTCGAAACATGTCTGGCTTCAGTGTATCATTTGCCAACTTTGAGTGCAGGAAAATTGTACTGAATCTGACGACATGTGTTCGAAGTGTGGACAAAAGAAAAAAAGGAACTGAAACGCACAAAATACACCGTGAAAAAATAGAATCAGTAGAATCAAGTACTGGCCAACTCTCCCGTACTACTAAAAACATCTCTCCCGGACGCTCCGGAAGAGATGGCCAGTTGCGATTTCTAAATTTTATTATTCTTAAGGTTGATCCTATTAGAAGTGATTAGATTTTTGTTGACTAACCTATAGTTGAACATTCAAAGTTTAATTTGAAAAATAATTAAAATCTACATATATGTCGTTTTATTTTAACTGGACCTTGAAAGAAAACTATGGCCAACTATCCCGGATTTACCCTATGTTCTTGTGTTATCGAATTTTTTTGATGCGCCACGTACCCTTAACGGATCTGCATAAGCTTGCGGCGCAAAAACAAGTCGATTTACAATTTTTTTTTCTGATAAGGAATTGGAATGACCTGGTTGTGATTAGTACACATAATTAATACATAGTCTTGCTAAGATTGAGTTTATTTTATTGAAAAACATTTATAAACAATAAAATTATTATTATTCGAAGAAAGTGCCGCCGTTGCTGCATGACCAATCGATCTAAGTGGTTCTGGCAACTCGGGTGATCAGAAATAAAAAAAAATTAACGATGTACTTTTGGTATAAAAATAAAACTTTCGTATGATCGGATATTTTTTTTTTGATATTAAGAATTACGAAAATATCAAGCTGTAGAAAAGAAGTTCGATTTCCGACCAAAAAACAACTTTAATCATGTTTTATTCACAAATAAATAGACATATAGAAAAGTCATCCGGTCTCATAGATATATATAGATAGAATCGCACTTATAGATTTTGAAATACGACCTACACCGTTTCGGAAAACATATTGCGTCTATGCATAATTCTGTAGCGAGAATCAAGAAAATTTCAAACGAAAAATATTAACCAAAAAAAGCGATTTTAATCAACTAAATATGTTCCGTTTTGTTCAATGATGTTCTGCCATCTCTCCACGAGTTTCATTATCCCTCTTTCATAGAAGTCCTGAGATCTTTGGGCAAAGAAGCCATCCAAGTGGTTCTTGGATGGCTTCTTTGGACGTCAGGGAACTGAAGGTTCCCTGGACGTACTCAAGAACCGGTGACATTTTGTCGAACGTCGATATTAGTGCAGATTTCGATGGGCATTACAGAAATATTTTAGCGACACTATTACAGATTTCCATATTCAATTCCGTTTCAGCCCAGTCTGGTTAGGCAAAAAAAACGCTGAAATTGTAAAAACGCCCATCAGCAATCTTATTGTTCCATCCTTTAGAGGGGTCACTGGTAGTCTAAATTCAAAATGGTGATCAGATTCCACCGTTGGGTTAGTCGCCATTTTGAATTTAAGAGGAAATGGTTTTTGCTCAAAAACTTGGTTATTTTCAACTTTTGGAAAAAAGTTATAAGGAGTAAAGTCATTGTAAACTCAAATCTCTAGAACTTCGGTCCTTACAATTTTTACCGTACGATCGATTTATTTTAGTTAAACGTGAAAAAGCAACAAAGTAAAGTTATCGCATTATCTCGTTTATTATCAACATTAGACCAATAATTAACATAAACAAAGTTGTAGAGGATGAAATTGTAAACGATTTTAATTTCTATGATTTTTTTCCTCGATCCAATATTTAAGGTCCTACGCTTGCGGCAAAGGCACATAGAAGCTCAAAAATATTGTGTGCAAACTCCTTTCCGTACCACCACAGGGGCAGAGTTCCAAGCGCGTGACGTCAGCGACTAGGGTACGCTGGTCGGTTGAGTTCCGTTAAGCTTTGCATAGGCGTAGGACCTTAAATATTGGATCTAGGAAAAAAATCATAGAGACCAAAAGTGTTGAAAATTTCATTCTCTACAACTTTGTTTATGTTCATCATTATCCTAAAGTTAATAATAAACAAGATAATGGGATAATTGTACTTTCCCGCTTTATTACGTTTAACTAAAAAAATATCGATTGTGTGATAAAAATTGTAAGAACCAAAGTTGTAGAGAATTGAATTTACAACAACTTTGGTTTTATCAAGTTTTTTCTAAAAGTTGAAAATAACCGAGTTATGAAGCAAAAATGTTTTCCTCTTAATTTCAAAATGGCGGCTAACACAGCGGTGGAATGTGGTCGCCATTTTGAATTTAGACTACACCGACCCCCCCCCCCCCCCCCCCCCAAGGTTAGAGCAATAAAATTGCTGATGAGAGTTTTTGCAGTTTCAAATGTCTAATACGACAAGTCCCCTCTACCCGCCCAACCGTGCCCGGCGTTTCATAGATGTCCCTTTTCCGGTGTCTCGTTTCCTCCTGTAAACCTGGACGTTCCAATGTTCAATCGTTACAATTTCAACGAATCAACGTTGTCACCCAGGCTTAAAAAAGTTGGACGCTACTGCAAGCGTTCTTGCCTCTCGTATATTCGTATATACTTCGTCCTCCTGTCGCATGTCAACTAACCTCGCACGCGTGAATATTCGGTATATCCGTTTCTCGAGTGAGCTCGCGCGTAGAAACAAGAAAGGGGTACAAACGCGAGCTGTACAACACGGCTATACCACGAGGATTGCGTACCCTCAAGGTGTATGCATGCAACGAGCGAGGTTGCGTATTTTTTTTTTTACACTAGTCGTAAAGGAAACTGTGAAACGACAAAAGAAACAGCGTGCTAACGTCGAAACAAAGGAGGTATAACACTCCGGGCTCTCCCTCTCTCGCGGTGCGCTGCTTGCCTCCTCCAGTTTTTGCGTCTTCGTTCCTTTTCTAATCTCGTATCTCCAACTCTTTCGCGCTTCTCGCAGCAGCGCGTAAGAGCGGACTGGAGCGACGCAGCGCGTGAGGGGCAAGGAGGGACTGAAGGAGGGAGATCGAGGAAGGAGTCCGCGTCTGCGCATTACTTTATTTTCGCTGTCGCAAAAAAATCGGCTCAAGCGGCCTCAACAATCCCGAGGAGACCATAGGATTACAGAGTTGAGGGAGTTGCGGAGGATGAAGGAGATGAAGAGGAGAATAACGGGGGAATGCAGAGAAGAGGAGCGTGAAGGGTGACTTCGGACGACTTTAGTCACAGCCGCACGCGTGTACGTGAGCCTTTGCGCGTATATACGTCGGGAAAGACATTTTGAATCCGTTGTACATAATATTACGATTGATATATTAGGTCATTAAGTATGAATTGTCCGATTTTAAGCTTCGCAACCTTAATGATTTGTTTGAAATGGTTTCAAATATTGTTGGAATAGTAACGTCAAATTTTGCTGCTAATTCACGCGTACTTTGAGATGTATTAGGGATGTTTGATTCTGAATCTTCAGTCTTCCTATTTTCAGCCTTCTTATTTTCCAAGGCAAGTTACATATTGGATCAAAAGTCGCAATAAGCACGAAGCGATTTTTTTTTTTCACCAGGAAAGTGGCTTCGATCTTAAAGTGTTGAAGATGTACGACTTTCCTTGTTCAGAATATGCAGTTTAGTTCATCCGCGTACGTTTGAGCTTTTTTCTTTTTTTTTTTATACCGTCTAATCAAGTTAGTAGTCTCGCCAAGGCGTTTTTCCATAGATTTTTTTTTTCATTTTGAAGATTCATTCAGGACACTTTCATAATTACCTGCAAAATTTCAAATGGATTCACGTTCCGTTTTCGAGATATTGGCAATCAAAGATTTCATGGTTTTACACGTGTTCTTATGGGGAGCAGTGGAAAATTTCACATTTCACGCAATAAGCTCGAAATATTTCTACAGATTAAAAAAAATCTCAATTACCGAGGAACATATGACGAAGTGCGTTTAAAAAAATCATGAATTTTGACCGTCTACTTTCAGAGATATAGCGATTTAAGGGAAGAAATCCCTTTAGAATTTTCAAAAAAACGATTTTTTTTACATATTTTGAAACTATAATATATATAGAAGATACTGTTAGAAGGAAAAATCGAAATATGAAATATTTACGGAGTTATAGCTCCTAGTGGAGAGTGCCGAGACCGCATACCGCGAGCTACTTGGTGAAGAGATGAAGCAGCATCTCTTACCAATTTACAAAGATTTGTCGAGGGAAGATTTATTCGAAAGATGCTTGGATGCCCATACCCAAAACGCGACCGAGAGTTTCAACGCAACAGTTTGGCGATTAGCTCCAAAACACCTCCATTCTGGGATCAAAATCGTTCAAATCGCAGCATATATTGCTGCTGGGATGTTTAATGAAGGCTATTCCTCCATTCTAAGAATTATGAATGCGTTGGACATAATTGTTGGAACGTACGCCAGAGTTTTCACCGAAAACTCCGACGAGGCACAGAACCGCATGAGACTTTCCTCGACAAAAGCAGCTCGTACAGCCCGAAAACAGCAGCAAATGGAAGAAAATCAGCTTTTCGAGGAAGTTGAAGGGTTAGTGTATGGGCCTGGAATCGCTGATTGATCGGCAAGTCACTAAAATTTCTAGTTTTATCGTATTGAAACTTTAAACGCGATTATCTCGTAACTATATTTTCAAAAACTGCACACACTGTAGCTCAAAAAGTTCTTGGTCGATCTCGCTGAAATTTTGAGAGGTTTCTGTCTATGATATAACCGGAAGGATAAACCCGAAGTTTGAAGGATATCGCGTAGATAAATAATTTTTTTTGGGGTAAAAACTGTCGAAAATTTGAACTTTTGGTTAAAAAGCCTGCGTAATTTTCAATTTTATACTTTTTTATAATTTTATAGGTTTATCCTTCCCCTACAGGTGTCAGTAATCGAAAAATGTTTTTGTTTTCTGTTTCAGATGAACAGTAAAAATGTGAAAAATGGAACATTTTTTTATGGCACAGGGAAAACGCCTGGGGGAAAAGGCTATAACGTCGCCATTTTCTTTTGTAAAAAAAAATGTTTTTGATCTCTTTAAATCTATAATAAAAGCACATTAAAATTTAAAAATGATGCGATTATTTCATCACCCTCAAAAAAAAGCACACAAAATGGCTCATTTTCGGGCTTCTAAAGGGTTTTCTCCCCTTAAATTAAGCAATGTCTAGCGACGCTAGCGCCACGAAGCGACTGGAGCAGACTAGAACTAGATTACAGTAGTGTGTGCATATCCGTATACGCAGAGTTTCTATGTATCAGTAGCCGGAATGGATAGTCTGATACAAAAGTGAGGGTTAGGTAAAAATTATATTAGGCGTTTTCATCATTACTTTATAAGTTTTTACATCCCGATAAGATATACAACCTACATTATAAGGATATTTCGCAATATTTCGAAGCTTTCATCGATTAAACGGATAATAAACTTTTCAATGTAACTGTGGCGTGACTACTGCTTTAAAAAAATCGATTATTGCAAGATCGATCTTTTGGAGAATTGAATCTTAGAAATCCCATTCAGAATCGATCCCAAATCGTTTTTTTTTTTCAGAAGATCGAACATTCCTAAGATGTATCCGCTCAAACTGAAGCTATCAGGCTCATCATTATCCACCTTGTTCTCAAGTCACTCACGTGGTGCATTTAGAAGATCAAAATCGCCAGATTGGAACTTCTCAAACCATCGACATTCGGTGCGTTCATTAGCCACGTCCTTGTCAAACACTTTGTTGACACTTCGAGTTATCTGCGTTGCATTAGTTTTATACGACGTAACTCATATACGAAAGTAACGCGAATTATTTAGTTATTTATGGTTTACAATAGTGAATCTACAAAAAGAAATTCGACGGACAATCACAAAGGTGCGTCTGAAAGTCCGATGACGTACTTTCCCAATTTAAAAAAAAAACCAAGAACTGTCAAAATGAAATATCAGAGATATCGGGTGTAAAACTTTGTACTTGAGGTAATAGGACATTCAATGACATAATACAATTGCCATTGTAATATCGTAATATTATTATGTAACTATTCAATAATATTACATAGATATGTAACTTATGAGCACAGCTGGCCCTCGTGGGCAGTCTACATTTTTTTTTTTAAACAAATCCGATTTTACCGGCTGGATGAAATTAAACGTGTGTGCATACATATTCCACGCTCGAAACACTTTTACCTATTCGTGTACGTGTAAAGCGCGCTTTTCGGCGAGGGGCTCGAAGCTCTCGAGTTCTTTCCGCGGCACAATCCCTCGACGCTTCAGCTCGAAGATTATAGCCGCCATCTTGAATGTTGGTAAATATCCCGACAGGGAAAGGGACAGCAGCTTGAAAAGTCCGGGAGAAGGGAGTCGACGAGTCGCGTAGTGGGGAGAATCGTCTAAGAAGAGGAGGAGCAGGCAGGGGGCTTTGAAGGAGAGGGCGAAGGCTGACGTAGAGGGGCAATGCGGCGTGTATATAGGGAGCGGATCCGAAAGCCGAGGGTCGAGCATGAGACAAAGTCTCGAAAGAGCGTCAGAGTGAGAAGGACGGCGAGGGCTACCACAGAAGCAAGACAGCGAGTGAAAGCGAGTGTGCCAACTTCAGATGGTACGACTACGTGGATCCGTGCTATGGCTTCAGGGGAGGTGGAACAACGAGGGAAAAGAAAAGAGGAGGTAAAGCCGAGCAAAGAAGTGCCAAGTGGTGCTCGACTGAGCCCAAGGCGGTTATAGGCCGGCTACAAAGAATACTGTCGGCTTTGCACCTTTCCAAGATGTCGCGTGTGGCGCCCACTTAACTCTGCTGTCTCTCCCGTTACTTTTTCGGTCTCTCTTCGCTTTTCATTTCTCTCGCAACTACCACCACCGCTCATCGCCGTATCTTGTTCAATGTACGTCTAAACTCCCCCTCCCCGCTCCCGCGTCTTTCATTCCCCTCAGGCCTCATCGCACCTCTTCACGTTCTTTGCCTGCCATTCTCTCGCGCTTCTTCTCGCTTCCGATGGCACAGCTCCCAGTGCCGAGAGACGCCCCTCATTATTCGCCATCATCGTCAGCCCCCTAAATATTCATAAGCGCTTCATTATAATCCATAATTTTTGCAGACGCTCCGCTCGCGTTCTTTGAACTCGTTCCTTCTATATGTCAAAGCTATTTTCGCACGGATGTTTCGCGAGTGCTTATATCGGAGATCCGGTGATACAGCCATTTTACTTTCTTCGCTATCCCGCGTGCGCACGCTCGCGTGCTGTGTCGCTTTGGTTTGAATATTTTTGAAATTGCCAACGGTTTGAAAAATACGGGTCTCCTTCGTAAAATACGAGATGAGTGAACTTGTTTTTTGGTCGCACCGAGAGAAACGGTTGGATCGCATTAAACTTTTATTTGTATTTCAACCTGGTAGATTTTTCTTCGATGTTCAGTCCCGTGCAGAAATTTGTTAGAGAGTCTCCAGATCCTACCACATCCCTACAGGGATTTGATAGGGACGCCATATGTGAGGAGTCCACATTGGAATCCAAGTGGATTCCGCGCTATTTCTCCATTGACGTCGTTGGAAAATTTTTCATTTGAAATTCTCAAGGGAATTTCGTTGGAACTCCCAAAAAAAAATGTATCTTTTTGTGATCCCGCACACAAATCTATTGCAAAGTCCCAAGATGCATCCACAACTCTGTAGGATTTGTTAGGGACACCGCACACACGGAGCCCTGATCTGGATCCAATTGGATTCTGCACTGTTTCTCAATGAACGTCGTTTGAGAATTTTTACCACGTTGGAATCGAAAGTATGTGAAAAGTCACGAGAAAAAACTGAACTTCCGTGAGCTTGTACGTGTGTAGTGATGAAGTGAAAAGTTCTGAGCGTTTTTTTCGCTTTATTTCGACAATGAAATTAACGTAGTTAGGATTATCCGATTTAGATCAAATATGCGTCGTTTTGTTCGATAACTTTTGACCATTTTGAAGGCAATTTCATAATTCCGCGATTGAAGAAGTCCTCGTGCCTATTGGTAAAAAACTTGACCAGCTCATTTTCACAAGCTTCTCTTGAGGCCAGTTTTGTACCATCAAGAAAAATTTGCAAATGCTTGAAAAGGTGATAATCGCTTGGTGCCAGGTCTGGAATATACGGCGGGATAGCGATAGAACCTCCGATCCAAGCTCTCGAAGCTTCTGGCGCGTCGTTAAAGATGTGTGCGGCCTGGCGTTGTCTTCATGGAACACAACACCCTTCCTAATGGCCAATTCTGGCCGCTTCTGGTCGATCGCCTGCTTCAATCTGGTCAGTTGTTGGTAGTAGAGGTACGAATTGAGTGTTTGGCCCGATGGGAGCAGCTCATAGTGGATGATTCCCTTCCAGTCCCACCAAACACACAGCAAAACCTTCTTGGCCGTTAATCCGGGCTTGGCGATCGTTTGGGCCGGCTCATCGCGATTGGACCACGATCTCTTTCGGCTGTTGTTCTCGTATGTGACCCATTTTTCATCGCCAGTCACCATCCGCTTCAAAAAAGGGTCGATTTCGTTACGTTTCAGCAAAGAATCGCAGGCATCAATTCGGTCCAAAAGGTTCTTTTGCCTCAATTCGTGTGGCACCCATACATCGAGCTTTTTCTTGAGACCAGCTTTATGCAAATGGTTCCAAACGGTTTTCTGGCTAATCTTCAGTTCCTCGGCAATGGAATAAGTGCTCACATGCCGGTCCGACTCGACGATTTCCATGATTTTATCGAAATTTTCGACGATTGGCCTACCAGAGCGTGCTTCATCTTCGACGTCCATATTACCAGAACGGAATCGTTGGAACCACCGCTTTGCTGTTGCATTCGATACTGTATTGGGTCCATAAACAGCACAAATTTTGTTGCCCGCCTGCTCCGCCTTTTCACCTTGGTCGTAGTGGTACTGAAGAATGTATCGAATTTTCTCTTTTTTTATCTCCATTTTGGAACGCTGTAACACACAACTAGCTTCACCAAACACAAAACTGTCAAAGAACTTTTTTTGAAGCGTAATGTCACCTTTAAATCTTTATACATCGTGAGATATGTCTCACTAAAGGCATCTAGCGGAAAACGCTCAGAATTTTTTACTTCACCCAATATCTGTCAAAGTGCAGTAATATAAATAACAAACTATGATTATAGTGAATTTTCAGTGACGTGATTCAAATCAATTTTTATGATATACTTTTCTAAGATCCACTCACTTGGTATGTCTATATATTTTGTTGAGAATATTTAACGTAGGGGAAGGTGAGGCACAGTGGGTCACTTTTTTTCTATCGAATTTTTACTCTTACCAAAGTCTGATTATAAAAAAAAGGTCATAACCGATGTTATGGACCTTTGGGCGTACAATAAAGCTACCATATTTTTTTGCAAAACAATTAAAATCCCTAAAATAATGGGTTCGAAAAGAATTTGCGGATTGGCTCAGTGTGCCTCACGGGTGGGGTATAATGTGTCAGATAGGTGAGTACAGTGTGTCAAGTGCTGCAAAACGCAGGGTACAACGAGCCGATTGAAACTCTTATATTTTCCTAACATAGATAACAGATTTTCATACATACCGATAATTTCACAACGGGTATTATTTGCCAATAACATTGGGAGTCGACTCATTGTGCTCAACAACTCGATGACACCTTGTGCTCCACACAATTGCCCCACAATATTTGACTTTTTCCCGGCAAGCGAGATTTTTTTTTCGAGCCTTAAATTAATTTTGTACTTTTAATAATTCTTCGTGAGCTGCTATTGATTTTCTTTTAGACTCGACGAAACCTGATATAAATCGTGGCCCAACACATAAAATTTCGGAATTTACGATATGATCCATGAAGGATCGTATCGAATTGTTTGATAATGTAGGAAACCTTCACAATTCAGATTGGATTCGTACATTGGAATCCAATAGGGAATCTCGATTCGAATCCAATGTACTGGCGTGACGTTTTAGTATAGGGATCAATGGGCCATCCCATTGGATATAGGGATCAATGGGTCATCCTGATAGAGATCCAATGGTTCATCCCATTGGATCTCTATCAGAAAGTAGGAACAAGTATGGGAATTCAATTGGATTCCTACGATAATTTTTGCACGGGGTGGAATTATATATTTATTTCAACGCAACGTTTCAGTTTATAACGACTGAAGAACATTACAGCAAAGAAAAAACGTTGTTTTGACTCTGATAACACTTCATTCAAGCATATACTGCGTTCATCGAGAGAACGTCACAGCGCCGCGCAGGTTTGAGCGGCCTGTAGGTCGGGTGGAGGTAGTGGGGCTTGCTGCTCACAATCAGTACCGTAGCACCGTAACAATTGGGTTCTGCACCCGTTTGGCAACATGGAGAGGGTAAAGAAGGTGGCGCATTAGGCGGGATCTGACCGTACCGGTCGAATTTAGGTACGGAATCGTGTTGTTCTCTCGCTGAACGTAGTATGATAGATTTGTTTGCCAGAAAAAAGTTTAGGCTAGAGATAAGCCCCAAGCACCGCCAGTTTTTCTAAGTTTGTTTACTAACAGCAGAGCGATCAAATCGATAACGGACACGAACGACCCATCGTTGGGGTTTAGGTAGATGAAAATCGACTTGCTAGAAATTATTATTAGTAGGAAAAAAACAGACCGTATTTGCAAAGGACTTGATTTTTTTTAAAGCAAACTCGCGGTTCGTTCATGCGATGAATTAGCGTACTCGCTTCGGCCTCGAGGACAAGTTCGATATTTTGGTGGCGACCATTCAAAAGAGGAAGGTAACGTTGAGGCATCCATATTTGTCGCTGTTGTTACTAATTTTTATTAATTCCTGCTTCTTATTTTTATTTTTGCTACTGATGTTGTAATACAGCACTTTTCTACTGCAAAACAATACATTTTTTTTTTTAATAACATCTATGCCGGTCTTGAAATTAGCATTTTTCAAATTGTGAAATAAATACCTTGTTTCTACCCTCGAAGTTTCTCATATTTTTTTTTAAAACTATGTAATTTTAATTGAAAAATAACGTATATTTTTTCCTTTTAAACCAAAAACAATGAAAGGTATTTTTTTTTAAAGGTTTTAGTGTAAAATGCCTGTATGTATCCGAATTTCGCAAATAAATATTATTAAAAAATGTTTTTTTTTTTCGGCATGACAAAACTTCCCGACTAGAAATTTTGATTAGGCAGCCTGAAGACTGATGCGGCCGCTATCATGCTGCGGTCTGGAATGCCGTAATGAGGCACGCCTGATCAGTGCCGGACGCCGACCGGATCGGTGAGACCGTAGTACGGGAGTAAGAACCCTTACTCCCGTACTACTTAAGAACCTTACTGCGGCCTGATCAGGGTGCTTTTTTACTCCCGTAAATCAGGCAATGCGGATATGGCCCTACTAGGGCTTGACCTAATAAGGCCCTATTGGGGCTTGCCATACAGCTGCCTCAGCTTTCCATCAACACACATAACCTCCTATATCCTACGTCGAAATTTTCATTCAGCAGAATATTATCTTTGAAGGTTTTATATTTTTGAAAGGTGATGTGGACTGTGACGAAAAAAAAACGTTATGCAACTCGGATGCGTGTTAGAAGATTCCGCTGTATTTCGAAATCTCAAAACACAGTAAAAAATCTGTCATCGTCGTGTGAAGAAGATATGTATAACCTAAACATATATATGAACGTTTAATACGTTATTGATGTTTAAATTTCTAAAAAAATAGTTTTTCACCAAGTTCATGTCCGAAAAATACGAACTAATAATTTACGAGACGTTTGAATTGAACTAGCGTATATTTTCCTCTATTTTTCGTCAAAAGATTTTGAGCAAGCCGCGAGAAAAGTAATTGATAATGCCAAGGATTGGGAGGGAACCGGGCGGTTCGGAATCAAAACACTTCAACATAGAACATCAATGCAACATTATTCATAATGATCTCTATACTATCGTTAATTAATCTGATTATAACCATTTTTTGTAACTTTCCTTAATAAAAATTATATTGACAAATATATTCTAGGCCTTGTATAAATATAATGTAGAGTGTGTATGTGTACGAGCATGTATTTGTACTAGCTACGTAAGGAAGTATTATAAGGACCTGATCAGGCAACATTATAATGACCTGATCAGGCAGCATTATAAAGGCCTGGTCAGGCAACCGGATAACGGCCTGATCAGGCAGCCAGATAAGGCCCATATGTGACAGAATGTTACACTTTCTATCAGGGCGCTATCCGGTTCCCTTATAAGTGCCCTAGCAGGGCAGTCAGGCAACCTGGAAGCGTCCCGAATCGGACCCTATTGAAATTTCTACGTGGGTTATCATTTAGTTACGAGTACGAAGATGACCCATGATTTTTTTCAGATTTTTCCATACATTGCACGTAGTTTAACAACTTACCGGTGCAAACGACCCATGCTTCGGGTTTAGGGGTTATGAAAACTACGTTGGGATTCTAGGGTTAATTTTTTTAAATATTTCCTCTTAAAACTATTGCTTCGAGAGAATAATGTATGTCTGACTCTAGTCAAACATTCATTTTTCCACCGAGGCAGCAATTTCTACTAAATTTTATTGCCCTCTGTTCGTGACAAATAAAAATACAAAAATAAAAAATAGAATGCTAGCAAATGAGAAATGTTTTCATTCAAGAGAGAGAGCAAGCGAGATGGATCGTCAAGCGTCTGCCATATTCGTAGAACGCATAGTCGAATCGTATATTTTCACGCTACATAGCTGCGTTTGACTCCGCGGAATACCGAGTCCAAATAGTCTGGTTTGCATTTTAGCCGAGTGTTGAAATCGATAACGCTCTCATCTCTACGTGATATACACGCGTTTCAACCTAAAGTATTCGCTACGCCAGTTGTACTTCTGTATACCGCATATTGTAGGTTTGTTTCGCCATACGGAATTCTCGTCGAGATATGTATGAAACGCGCGATTTACGATGTTTGCGATTCGCTTTGTTCGTACATCCACATAAATGTTAGCCGCGTACACTTGCAGTAGTGAGTTTATTGGTTATGTTCGCAGATGAAGCTCTTTGTTCGAAGCCTATCAGACGAGGATTTCTCTAAAATACTTATGATTAGAGATAAATCAGATATCAGATAAAATTTGACGGATCTCAAAAGCTGAAAGCTTTTCGCCGAAATAACTCATGACAGTTGGGTTTATTGAGTACTTTCGACAAAAATGATCACGGTCACTGTAACGTAGCTCCGGAAAAAAAGTAAGTTGAAGGGTATCCAATTTGACAAATTTTACGTGTAAAATATTGAAAACTATCCGTGTTTGTAAAATATCACAATTTATACGCGTATCTGGGAAACTACGAAGCCCTAGAAGGCGATCTTTGCAGCGTTATAGCTTCTAAATTATCAACACCACAGAAAAAAGTTCTCTACCGAATTTGTAAAAAAATGTATGCTCGACAAAATGTATCATAACAATTTGAGTATGCGGTGGGTCGTTCACGAGATATTAAAAAAAAACCATTTCCTAAACCTGTCACGACCTCTAACTCTGAAAATACTAATTCTACGAACAAAAAGTTCGTATGAAAATTGTAGGAAATGTTCTTCTCTACAAAAGTAGTTCTAACCATTTTTGACCTAGGGTCGACGTTTCGGAAATATTTAGCGGAAACTGAATTCCAAGATGGCGCTCGGGAATGCACCAAACTGATTTTACACGCATGGATCGATTGCATGAGATTTTTCAAAATAGTTTTATGTTCCATTTATTAAGCGGACAAAGTCAGACTCTTCTCTTTCCTCAAATACCAATCGTCTGGAAAAAAAAACGTACTCTGCAGGATTCTTACCGATTGAGCGACCTTCACCTCGTCTCAAGATCATAGAGCAACCCGAGCAGAAATTTGTTCAGGGTGAAATCCGGACCGGATCAGGCTGCCACAATAGCAAATCCGGGCCGGATCAGGCAAATTTAGTCCGGCCCTGATCAGGGATGTAACGCTTTTGCAAATTCAGGTCCGGATCAGGCACCTTATCAGGCTCTGATCAGGCGCTTTATCAGGCCCGGATCAGGCACCTTACCAGGCTCGGATTAGGCACTATATCTGGCTCGGATCAAGCAACTTATCTGGCCCGGATCAGGTGCCTCATCCTGCCTGAGACATGCGTGTCATCTGGCTCAATCATTTGATTAATTTTTTGTTTAAAAATAGATCAACATTTATTAAATTATTATCGCAGTTACACGTTATCAAGTTTACTAACGTTATTAAAAATATGAAACATATGAAAACATTTTTTTAAAGTTTAAGTTTTTATTTTACTTGACTTGATCGTTTAGTTTTTGTTCCGGTTTTGGCGATGACCGTCCCAATCTTTCCGGCCCAATCTGTCCGGCGCAAATCATGCGTGCCTGATCAGGGCGCCTTATTGATACCTGATAAGGCTTCTATCCGGCGCAAATCAGGCGTGCCTGATCAGGGCGCCTTATTGATCCCTGCTCAGGCCCCTGTCTGGCGCAAATCAGGCGTGCCTGATCAGGGCGCCTTATTGATCCCTGCTCGGCCCCTGATCGGCGCAAGTCATGCGTGCCTGATCAGGGCGCCTTATTGATACGTGATAAGGCTTCTATCCGGCGCAAATCAGGCGTGCCTGATCAGGGCGCCTTATTGATCCCTGCTCAGGCCCCTGTCTGGCACAAATCAGGCCTGCCTGATCAGGGCGCCTCATTGATCCCTGCTCAGGCCCCTGTCCGGCGCAAATCATGCGTGCCTGATCAGGGCGCCTTATTGATCCCTGATCCGGCCCTGATGGATCCTCAGGCAGCCTGATTAGATTTCTGCTCGGGAATCATGTATGCAAACCCCACCTTATTGTAACACGATTCAGTAACGGCCATAAACTACGAGCCAACAATTTATCGCTGACGGCGTGAAGCCACCGCATGGTACTCGGAATCCGTCGACGCCAATATTTGTCCCATTCGAGAGAATTCTCATAACTGTTTTCACCCACCGTTTTTTCGGGAGCATACAGGGAAGCGAGATTGCGGTTACACCGTGTTGGGGCATATTTCGTCCGTTTCCGAAACTAAAGCGTCAGTGAAGAATACATCCGGGGGGAGAGGGGGGAGGGGTGGTGGTAATCGATATTAAAATATTCCGACGAGCCCTCATCACGGTTGGCCGCGTGTATCTCTGGTTTGGAGGACACACACAGCGGGCGGGAAATCGGCTCTGTATTAATAATTTCATTTCGCCGTGAGTAACACTCGAAACGATAGTCGAGTGGTGCGAGCACGACGATAGCATTATAAGGCGGTATAACACACGGTGCGCACTTGTTTGAAATTCAATGGGATGCAAATTCGTTTGGGTGGCGTAAGTGGCAGTGGCACCATCGCCAAGTGCAGAGATTGGTGCTGTGATCGCCGCAAACGCTGCGACAGGGTTATATATATATATATATATGTAACCGTAGTCGACGCAGTACACAGGCTGCTTCTCTTGTTTGTAAACACTTGACTCGCTTTTTACCGAGCTTATGGAATATTGATAAACCGGTGGCTTGTGCGAAACCTTACGCGCGTATATATCCATATTACTTTACAACTTAGCAGCTGGTTGTTCGTTCGTTCTTTCAATATTTGCAACATCAGCGTTGCTTTTTTTTATTACCTCGGCGGTTTTTCGCATTGCACGTGTCACGGAGAAAAACAATTAATTTGGTGGCCAATCACATATTGAGATGAAACGATAAAACATTTTATCATTGCAAGTATTCGTATATTTAATGAAATAATTAGATCAAACTATTTGAATTATTTAAATATGAAATTAAATTATTCGAATAATTTGAACATTGGATTTAATTATTTTTATAAAATCTTTTATTGTTGTTACAATCGAACATTCTATTCTTATATACAGAGTGTCCATTTTATCTCTGCCACCCAAAATAACTCGGTAATTATCGACGTCACAAAAAAATGTTCCAGACAAAAGTCGTACGGTGTGAAGGGGGCCATTAAATGCGACCATTTTTTTTTATTTCGGTGGAGGCGCTGACGCACAGTGAAAGTCACCTCCACTTTTTTAAAGGGAATGGTACATTTTTTTTTCAACCATCTTGTGGAGCACCTCAAGCCGCATAAAAAACATTTGCGGGTCAAAGTCGTTCAAGGTTATTCAAGGTCAGTATCGATGATACAAATCTAAATATCTCGAATCACTGCCAAATATTTAGTAGTGATCCAAAATATTTAGATTTGTATGTCATTTTAGTAGGTGTTCGAAATTATCTCACGTGGGTGAGAGGTCGCGGGTTCGAATCCCAGTCGCGTCACTTTCGTCGTGAAATGTTTTTCTTCGACGTTTTCCCGGCAAAAGACGACCAGTTCCGCGAATGCGAGGCGAATTTGGGACCGGCTGTATCGGTATAGGTTCTCCGCAGCTTCCCTATGCCAATGGCAGACATGTCATGGTGAATACGATACAGAGGGGGAAGTCGGCTGCGGCCGCAAGGTGAGGACATGGGAGGTAGACGGGGGAATTGTGGAATGGGAGATATAGAGGGGGGGGGGGTGTGAAATGGGAGACTGAACGAAAAGTTCAGGTTGGTGGGACTCGTAAAAAGGGAAAGACCCTGTACGGCTGGAAAAACCAATTAAACAAAAATATATTTAATCGATCCCGATAATTATTATGCCACAAATTCTTTAGTCAAGCAATTTATACTGATTTGCCCCTACAATAGCAAAGTCTAGTAGTATTGGAGAAATCACTACTAGGGAATCTACAACTACACCCCTTAAAGGCCCTTACTTGGTCTCTGTACTTAGACCATAGTTTTAGTCAACCTTTCTACCCTACCATTTCGTAATAAGGGCTCGGTCCGGCTCTTTTACGGAAAACCCTACTATGGAATCCACAAACAATCCCTTGAAGGCCCCGAATTGTATTAGGGATGCCCTGCCAATTTTCCGCACGGGCATAGATTCACCATCATTAACTCGCTTCCTTACATTTTTAAGATCCGTAATTGATCATAAGAGTACGCAAACCTCAATTGACACATAACTCGCAAGTAACGTTGCCCTCATTTGTATGAGAGTTGGGGGCCTGGATAATTGGAGAGCGGGAGGGTTGGAGAGCTGGAGAGCTGGAGAGAGAGAGAGAGAGAGAGAGGAGAGAGAGAGAGAGAGAGAGAGAGAGAGAGAGAGAGAGAGAGAGAGAGAGAGAGAGAGAGAGAGAGAGAGAGAGAGAGAGAGAGAGAGAGACAGACAGAGACAGAGACAGAGACAGAGACAGAGACAGAGACAGAGACAGAGACAGAGACAGAGACAGAGACAGAGACAGAGACAGGGACAGAGACAGAGACAGAGACAGGGACAGGGACAGGGACAGGGACAGGGACAGGGACAGGGACAGGGACAGGGACAGGGACAGGGACAGGGACAGGGACAGGGACAGGGACAGGGACAGGGACAGGGACAGGGACAGGGACAGGGACAGGGACAGGGACAGGGACAGGGACAGGGACAGGGACAGGGACAGGGACAGGGACAGGGACAGGGACAGGGACAGGGACAGGGACAGGGACAGGGACAGGGACAGGGACAGGGACAGGGACAGGGACAGGGACAGGGACAGGGACAGGGACAGAGACAGAGACAGAGACAGAGACAGAGACAGAGACAGAGACAGCGACAGAGACAGAGACAGAGAGAGAGAGAGTTGGAGAGTCGTGAAGTTCGCAAAGTTCGTGAATATCGCGAAGATCGCGAAGTTCGTGAAGTTCGTCATGATCGTGAAGTTCGAGAGTTCGTATCTCCCCAGGGATGTAGCTGGTGTGGTTCTCTTCAGCCTCTTACGAAGAGTGGCTTTAGTCGCTTGCAATGAACGTGCTACCGCCCTCATAGATTCACCATCATTAACTCGCTTCCTCACATTTTTAAGATCCGTAATTGACCATAGACTTCGGTCGGTAGTCCGTTTCCTTCAGGACATTCTGAAAGTAAAAAAAAAAACAATTTTTAAGACAGTCGTAGATAAGAATACGCACTTATTCCTACACAACTAAGCACTGCGTACTTTTATACGACCTGAACATTTATATATTTCCATTTATATATTTCCATATTATATATACGCCATTTATTGATGAGATACGAAATTACTTTCATTTTCAACAATAACCTTAGTAAACCGGCGTACGAAATTAATAGTTGTTTTTGGAGAAAGTAAATTGTGTTTCTTACTTGCAATGCTTTGAAATTGTCAAAAATAAATAAGAAATTGCAACCAAAACTTCAAACTTACTTGGCCTCTCCGTTTTATTCCACTTTAGATTTTTTTTCCTCACAAACATTTACCCTGTTAGGCGGTCTAAACAGAACAAAAGTTAGCTTCCATTAGCAAACCATTTCGTCCGTAGCGTAACTGCGAACTCTTATCCCCCGCCTACTCCTATATACCACTTTATCCTATGTGCTGTGCAGATCGTCATATCTTATCGCCAGGAATAGCCGGGAAGAGTTCGTTAATGAATTTCCTTAAGGATTGTGACAAAGAAGTCGAGTTCGTTGCAGAGTACAGTTATCTCAGGAATGAAGTTTTTTATTTTGCAATACAAGCATTTTCCTTCGATATTCAGGGTATTGAAAACGCTGCACGGACATTGTCAAGACTTTTAAAAGTAATCGTCCATTATGTGGCTACCCCAACGAGAATGATACGATGGCGAGTGCGGGTCTATCGACGCGATGGTGTTGCGCGGTAAATCTTATTACAGTACGGTTGCCGAACAAAACAAAGTGGTGTTCCGAA
Organism: Ophion ventricosus; assembly: GCA_963932345.1. NCBI lineage: Eukaryota > Metazoa > Arthropoda > Insecta > Hymenoptera > Ichneumonidae > Ophion > Ophion ventricosus. The sequence goes on along the minus strand of OZ010715.1, from coordinate 17,695,125 downwards.
TGGCAGGGGTCATACTCTCCAGACGTACTTGAGGCTTGCGTGCGTACGTATCGTTCAGCGTTACATTCTGGGCTTACGAGACATTCGGAGTTCAGTCGGACAAGTGCGCGTCGCGGTTATACCGACGTCCTTGAGGATAGTATAGCCACGGGAGCGCCCTCTTTCGACTGTGCACTGCACGCGCAATTTCCCCTCCCTCCTCTCTCTCACTCTCTCTCTCTCTCTCTCTCTCTCTCTCATCGCCCCTCGATCATCAGAGGGTATTAACAGCGCCCTCTTGAGAAATATGTGCGGCCATTGAAACCTCGAAACAACGGGGCTCGACAATTGAAATTATAAACACAGCTCGGTGGCCTTTCGGAACAGTTCCATTTTTCCTAAGTGCACGGTTCATTTTTAAATTCGTCCGTTTTCTCCCTCAATCAGTCTCTCTCTCTCATTCTCTCTTTGTCTTTGTTCTCTCCCTCTCGCTTTTTCTCCTTCGCGGTGATCGTGCGCGCACCGCTTTTTTTCTCTTCGAAAGCAAAATTACTCTCTGCATTCAAGTGGCCGCTGGTACATGCGGGTTAGTTTGCCACACTCTAACTCCCTACGCGCATTAGTGCGATGATATATACGATGCGAGTAACACGACACACATGATTCTTCGGACTCTCGGTCACGGAGTTTAAAATCGTCTCATATCTATGTGAGCCCTGAAACCCCGCTAGAGTCGCCTGTCGGCGTATCGGCGAAACTTCCTGTCTCCCTGTAATTGAAGCCTCAAATATGGGAGAACAGCCAGCGTTGTTCATCTTTGTCATTGGTCAGGGGCGGTGGCACGCCGCAACTACTCCTATGCATGAAAATGAATCGCGTTTCGTCCGGATTTCATAATTCTACCTCTGACCTGTACGTTGCGCTAGTTGTTTTGTGAGAATATTCTTCTGCGGGGCGCGTGATGCCCGCACGGCATACATTTCGACAATTGACGGTTAATATTTTGTTTTTACTGTTTTTACTTTGCTTGATCGGAATGTTGTATCATTGAAAGTGCGACCCGTGTGGTGGGATTACTCGTTCAGTGATGCTGACGTGTATTTTGCTCGGTTATGTCGCGGACTACCCTTCTAAATCGGAAAAAGTGCATTTTTTTCTCATATCTACCAATCCCAGCATTAAGAGGTTATGGAAAGATGCTATGAAGCATGCTAGTGTAAAATCAATAACAGCAGTGTGTGAAAAACACTTTAAGAAGGATTAATATTATTGGGCAGTGACAATTCATAAGTCCGTCTGGACAGGTTGCCGGAGTGCTGAGTTGTATCGAAAGCCCCACATATATATACATATATTGTGTCGTTCCGCCACTCTATTTCGCGCAAAACGCGCCGCTTTGCCGTTTACATAGCGAAAGCCCCAGAGAATGGTCTTGGTTAGATAGTCGTTAATTTCTCGTCCTGCCTAATCATGATTTTCGTTCACGCTTTTCATGTACATCGAGCGACGCGATTTCACTTATCGCGCCATGTGATGCGCGAAGGGACAGTAGCGACAAATGTGGAAGCGCTAAGGGTACTCAGCCCTAGGGGCACGCACTTCACGCACTTCGCTGACCACACTTATCGATTATGGATTTACCTCTTGTGTGCGATCGATGCGAAAGTATCAGAACAAGGAATTCGACATCGAGACTTTGAGCCAGACAAACGTCAGAGTTCATTTTGTTAGTTGAGTTAAATTAATTGCGATCCTAAAATAGAATCTTAGTAGAGATTTGTTAGCGATGTATAAGCGCTTAGAGTATTATATTGAGTCGATTTGTACGAGCAGGTCCGTGGATCATTTTGTGCGCTTACCCGCGCGACCCTGGACGCCGACGAGATTCATTTTATAAGCTTCTTGACGCATTAAACATTGTATATAAAAAACCGCAAGCGTGGGCGTATTGTTGAATCCTGCCGCGAAGACAATCCAGAGAGAGAGAGAGAGAGAGAGAGGTTTTACGTGGACGAGGATCGGAACTCGAATCGTAAACGTGCCAGCGAGAAAGAAAGGCGAAGAACGGGCTGCAAAACCTAAGGCTGTTCGGAAGCCTTATCAAGCCTCGCATTTTCCGTGGGAAACGCCCTGTACGGTGCCTGGCATGCCTATGGTCGAGTGCCGGTCTCCCAGGCTTCGAATTGCGCAAACGCGAGGTGTTTTTCGCGTTCTAAGCGGCATCAACCCAAATTTCGAAAAGAAATTTATTTTGATGTAGCGCCGGCCCGAATGTTCTGAACAATACGCGAGTAAGCGTAACAATATATATATATATATATATATAGCCACAGCGCACGGGCGTGCAAGGTTCTCACAAGATAACTACCGCTACGAGTGGCAGAGTGTGACATTAATAAATCCGGACATTTTGCATAGCGAAAATACCGGGCGGTATCACATCCCCGGTCATCGGTCGATTTATTTACTCCGGAAAAATGGATCAAGTAAAATTTCAATATGGCGGCTAACCTAGTTTTTGTAAAGTAGTCAGAAAAATTGAGCTAACGGTGGTGGTCGTGGTGACTAGGGAGTTACCGTTACTTTAATTTCTAGGGATATCCTGCAATAGAGTCCTACACAGAGAGAGACGCCAACTTTGTCCATTTCAGAGTGTTCAATATGGCGGCCATACGAATGTTTCAAAACAAGGTCGGTGACCCTAAAATGGCGGCGGTTGTGATGGAGATGAAATTGGTCTCTCTGGTGGGAAATCATGGGAAAGGTGGGAAAATCTTCGGTACTGACACTCCACGGTGAGCCCTGGTAGTACCGCAATAGTCGAATAAAGCTAAGATCCAAAAACAATATAATTCATTGACCACAGCATGTTATTAAAGATTCTAAAACAGTTAGGAATTTCATAGCTATCGGAAATTCTATGAAACGAACGCGTGTATTCAGTAAAAAGCGTGGCTTATTAGAAAATATTCTGGTAATTGCAGCTGATGAAAGAGTTTATTAAAACCTTGTCAATCATTCCCTCTTGAGGGCACAGCAGTCACTTCGAATCCTTATTCTTTCGTCATGTTTGTCTGTCAGAGACAAGTACACGCCACTTTCCCCTTTTCCCATGCTTGCAAGCCTTCGGTTTAAAGATGCGGAATTATTACAGAAAATAGCATTTAGTGTGCATATTTTCATAAGCAGAAGCTTTTCGATTTGACATGTTTCTATCTGCACATTTTGGCTATCATTAAAAAAAAAATGTCACGTGTCGAATATCAATAATGACCGGGGTTTGATAATGTAATTCAATTTTAATTTAATATTGCAATAATATTCTCTATTTCGCTATACGAATCGTTTCGGGGAGTAGTGAGATTTCCAGTAAAAATAAAAAGTCTTACGAACGCTCAATATACCAAGGATGGTACGAAAGCATTTATTAAAATATTATATCGTAAAAAGGACATTGAACGAAGAAATTGTTCAGGAAGGCGGAAACGTGGCAACGATGATGATTCGTTAACGTTGCAAACTCGTCCTAAATGCACGTAATCCCGACTTTGCTTCTGTAGTGGAAAAGAAAGGGCGGTGGGGATCCATTGTTTCCTTGTTTGCCAGGTGTTTCGAGTACTCGTGCACGGACCGTCGACGAGTACTCGAGATTCACAGATCGAGCCGCGACAGCACACGGCATTGTTGCCAAACGTGACGGTACTACCGCCACCGAGAACCCACCCTCCCCAACAAAGGCGCCAATCTAATGCTCTTTTATTGTGCATTGTCCACAAGCAACGTCAAAGCTGCTTCTGCGAGTTTGTGCCAAAAAGAGCCAAGAGATTTTAACGAGAGAAAGAGAAAGAGAGAAGAGAGAGAGAGAGAGAGAGAGAGAGAGAGAGAGAGAGAGAGAGAGAGAGAAAGAGAGTTACAAAGTTGGAAAATCCCAGATTTTCACAATTTTGAGTGTGAGATTTAGAGACAATGTCTTCAGAATCATGTGACCCAGTGGATCGATTTGTACCGCGGATTCTTCAAACCAGGGATCATGTTTTTTTTTCTTCTCGTATACGTGAATCGTAGATTTTTTCTGTTTATTCAAGTGTAAACAAACGAGATCGTTACAGTCAATCATACATATAAACAAATATTCAGGACGGTCGAGAAACGAAGGTTACAAGAAATAAAAATACACACGTGATTCTTAGGCTAAACTTTGGTTGTTCCTTCAACTTGCTCGATAACTAGAATTGATCAAGGTCCGGTTCCACAATTCTCGGTTGACTAATGTTAATCGAGGTTTGAGACGTTAAACCTGGTTTAATGACAAAGTGACGTTACACAAGACCGCTAAACCTCCGTTAACGTCGATTTGACTCGGTCAAAGTTAAACCCACGATTTTGGGAATTTAGCGAAGATAAAGGAGGCTTAATAACGTGGCGCCACCGATATTGTGTTTTGAAAGCTTGAAACTGCCTATTACTGCGCATTGCACAGTCATAGACAATTTAAGGTTATGGTGGCTATTTGTTTTCGCGCATCGTCGCATTGCATTTCAAGTTGATTGTGTAAGAAGTATTTGTAAAATAAATCGAACTTCCTATTTACTGACGCGCTTCGGCTGTTAAATTCTCAACAAATATCCATCCAACATGGCTCCTTTTTTTCGAGCGTGACTGCATCATTTCATTTCTTTTCGATGCTGTGCCTATCTTTTTTTATGAGCTCAATCAATAACTTTTAATCAATCGAAAAGTTCGGTAGTCTTTTCTTACTGTCTTACATACAGATCTGGAAATTTATAGGGTGGAGAGTGACTCAAATAATGAGGCAAAGTGATAGTTCTCGTTTCTACCACCTGAAGCGTTGCTCCTTGGGGTCAGTCAATCAAAAGGAGGTCCGATCAGCTATGTAATGATGCAGATTTTTCGGAATAAGCAATATTTTCAACGGCGCTATGAAAGCAACATGATTCAGTTTTTTATTACCGCTGATCCAACAGCGAGAATGACAATTATTTGCGATTAAAAAAAAATCCTAAGCTTGTTAATTAATCTGCAAACATCAAGCGAGAGCCCATGAGTTTTGAGAGAGTAAAATATAATATATTCTAGTGCAAACGTGTTGCGACCCCATTAGTACTTGAATGCCAGAAATTGAGACTTTCCATTTTCGTCGCGATTCTTCGTCTTGCGGAACTTTAAACACACTTTTCACTATCGTCCTTAAAACATTTTCAACGGTCCGGTACGATGCACGACTTAGGCATTTTCTAAATACTTTTCGGAATTTGAGGAGGTTATATATTGTCGTGTATCTATATCTACAAGACCCCTACGTGACGGCGCTCCCAGCGGATAGACGAGGAACTAAGTTTGTGCCTTACTAACAGTGACACTTTCCACCACTCAAAAATGCCGGAGTTTCCAGGGCTGTGTGTAAGGCCGTTATCATGTTTATCATTCTGCGACAGACCTTGTTGCTACGTATCTCCAACGATTTTTTTTTATAACCTTTTATCGCCAATTTCAGTTATCAGAGTTTCTCTTGACAAACTATAGATTTACGCAAGCTATGACTGAAAAATGAGATGTGGATCGCAGTCGCAATTTAATCGCAGAGTTAACTTCAACAGAGGTTTACGCAAACTCGAGTTAAACTTGGAGTTGTGGAACCGGGCCTAAGTGCGACAAAGCACGAGCGAGCGCGATATAGGATTCGAGAGGGCGTAACTCTTCTGTCCTACGAGAATAGCCGCGCGGGTGCCTAACTTCGATTCAGTTTTCCTCATAGACCGCTACAAATTTATAGAAACACTAGACAACGAAACAAGTCCACAAGGGTGAGAGAATTCACGAGTATTCGCTCGCGCAATTCACGTTTTTGCTCACATTCGATTGCTCCTCACTCATCCTCGACCCTAACGATACTCAAACTACATAGAAATTGATAGAAAATTCTGGAAAATCTGGTGCACCCACGCGTTGTAAATATCTCGTAGGATTGCGCGCTCACTCGCGCCCGTGACAGCTCGTTAAAACGACGACGACGAAACGAAAGTTCGAGAAACACGATTCGACGAGTGATGATTCGTCGAGGATTAAAATCATGCATTCGTTCGCGGTGATCCCTCGTTGCAGCGGATACGGGATTATTATACTAATCTGACAGATGGAGTGGGGTACAGTAATTCGGTGTACATGGTATACGTGTATTATATATGGTAAGAGGACCGAGGAAAGTCTTAAGGAGGCAAGCGGACGTAGGGGGCGTCTCGATGGGTCGCCTCGCAGGTCGCGATCGTGTTGGCGAGACGGTGCAAAGTTGCATAGTCACAATTTATCAACGGATCGTAGCGGATCACTTGAAAAAGTCATCGTCGTCGAACGGATCGCTCTCCCTAACGAAAATATTAACCGATTCAGACTTTTTAATATCGTGGTCGCTCTTCATCTTGTTATTGCCATACTTGATTTGTCTAGAATTCTTCGATGAGCCGCCTGCTGTCGGGGTAGTCTCAGGTACGCTGTCGGCCATTTCGGACTTGAAAGCGAAAGCGTCTTCGTCGAAGCCCGGACTGGGACCACCGTTGACGAAGGAGTCCTTGGCTTCGCTACCGTTGTTGTCAGCCGTCACGTCGCCGCCGATCGAGCCCTTGTCCATGTCGGACGGAAAGTCTTCGGGTGTCGATTTAAGTTCGGCCGAATTGCGTGCGCGTTCGTTAAGAGCCTGCTGCTGATGATCGCTCGTGATCGTCTCGTTCTCGAAGTAATCGGGGCCTCGAGTCGTAGTTCCAGCTTGTAGTTGTTTCGGGCATCGAATCGCTCCCGCGCGCTGCAACTCTTTGCTCGGGTGTTCCTTGGCGTGTCTTTCGCTGGACGCTTGCTTAGCATCGGCGGTGATCCCGAGGATGGCGTGTGGATCGGGATGAGAATCGAAACTCGCCTCGTTGTGATCGATTGTCTCCGTGAAGTCGTCCTCGAATGGTGAATTCTGGCTCTTCTGGGAGGCGGCACGATTGGTCTTGTGTCGGTTCATTCTGCGACGGTGAAGGGTCTCGCTCTTGGCGTCCGGTCCTTCGGACCAGTAGAGCCTCTCGCTACCGCTACCGCCGGTCGGCCAGCTCTCGAATTCTTGATCGCTGCCCCAGTAGCTCTCGCGACTTCGGGATCTGTAAGGTCGATGATAGGATGGCTCGTAGTCGTTGTCGCTGCATTCCGATCTGGACATGCCGTACTTGAAGCGCGAATCTCCGTAAACCGGCGTTTCTGAGAGATTTCTCTCGTCGTTCGCGCTGTTGGGTCTCTTGGGCCAGTGACGTTTGCGCGTCAGATATCTGGGTGAGTTTTCCGGGCGATCGGGCAGAGGAAGCGAATAGTCGTCCTCGGGCCAACATCCGGCGGGACCCGAACCCGGCACGTAGAGATCGTGGCCGGTCGTGCGTTCCCGAAGGTCTCTAGGGTCGCCGCGACAGTAGTGCTGTTTACGGCAAACCTCGTGGCCGATCGGTGGCCCGTACTCGCTTCTGGGATCCAGTCGGGGATCGAGGCGGGAATCAGCCTCGGTTGGTATCGGTCTCCGTGGCCAGAATCGACCACCACCCGTAGCCTCATCGTCCCACCTCTCGCGCCTTCTGTCGTACTCCCTGCGCGACCATCTCTCCTCGTCCTCGTACGCCATGCTCTCTTGACTGCTGAAACGATCCCGATCGCGGTCATCCTCGCCCCAGAGTATCATCCTCCTCTTGGTACGATCGTCCTCGTAGAAGATCGGCTCCGTGACGAAGTGCTGCGGCGTTTGTTGCGATTGTGGTGGCTGTTGCACGGTATTGCGGAAAGCTTCCCGATCGCCGTTCCAGGCGCGCTGCTTGCTTCTACACTTCCAGTAAGCCTTCGATGGTTCCTCGAGCTCGTCCTTGTAAGGGGCCGACGTTTGCTTTCTGCTCGGCGGGTATCTTCCTCGCGGGTGTCCGTGATGAGCCTCGTCCTCGTCTCTGCTCCATCTCGGGGGCTCCTCGTGCCAGGGCGACGAGTCCCGGGTCCTGTGAGCGCTAGGCTGCTTCGGCCATGGCCCACCGCGAAGCTTGCGAGTGCCTCGCTCACGGAAGTGACGATCCTTGTCAGCTCGATCGCTTCTCTCCTCGTAGCAAGGTCCAGCCTCGTCCGGCGCTTCGAAGCGGGGATGCCGGACGCACCAGAAGCCACTCTCGTCGCGTAAATGCCTCTTACCGTTGCTCTCCTCGCTCTCCTCGTCGTCCTTCCACTCGTTGTCGCTCTCCCCGGAGTGCAAGCGCTGCTGGTAATGACCCTTCATCAGAGTTGCCGTTTTTCCACCGACGATGCCGCTCTCCATCTGAAAGTCTTTCTCGTCCGGTGACCAAGGCGATGTTCCGCCGACCGAGCCCGCACCTTCGTAAGACGATTTGTCGGAATGGAAGACCGCGGAACTCTCGAACTTGGCCCAGTTGCTCTCGTCCTTGACGCTGCCTGCCGATTCGCGACCGTGCCGGCTCGCCTTCGACTCGGCGAACGGACAAAAGACATCCTCGAATCCAGTCGTCGTGCTCGTCGTTGTTACCACCGCGCCGACCGTGCTCTTACCCGAACGACAAATCATCGCATCGCTCGAGCTGTTGTTCAACATTCTTATCTCTTCGAAAATATCAGCACTTGTGGACGTCGGTTCGTCCTCGCTGCGGGTAGTCGACCTTCTCGGACTGGGACTCTCCGCACCGGGTTCCGTAAACAGGGTCAGCAGATCCTGCTCCGCCAAACCCTTCGTGGATTGCCGCTGGATCGTAGACGCGTCCGCTGTGCTCGGTGTTGACTCTGCCTCGAAGGCGTCTTTGGACGCAACGGCGGACTCCGGGTCGTCGACGATCTCGCGTAGAGCCGCATATCGGTCCTTCGTGTCGGTCAACAGGGTGACCAAATGCACGTTCGTCGAAATTTTCGTTGCAGCCACGCTCTTTGTCGCCACGGTTTCCTCCTCGTCCTCGTCCTCGTCTTCGTCCTCCTCGTCCTCATCATCATCATCCTCCTCCATCTCTTCCTCCCGGTCGCCTTGATCCTCCGTCTCACCTTCCTGACCCCTCGCTATCTTGACTCTCGGGCTCTTCTGTCCCGATAACGTTATTTCCGTTTCGTGCTTGTCCAACAATTTCCCGTTGTCCTCGTAATCCTCGTTTGAATTTTGCGCACTCGGATCTTCCTCGTCAGCCTTGTCGATCGTTGATCTTCGGTGTTCTATCGATGATTTGGTATCCCTGAAGTCGTCCGCTCTCTCGTCGTCGTCGTCACTCGCGTCCGACCGATTTCGCGGCTTGGAGCCCGCTTTGAATTCCCGCTTCGGTGATGGAACGTCCAGCGGTGCAAGCTCGACGCTCGAATCGCACGTTGACAAGACGCCGGTAAGTCGCGTCGGTTCGTCTTCCTTATCCGCAGTCTCGTCCGTCGACAGCTTTGATGCAGTTTCGTCGTGTCGCGCCGGTGATTCCGGATGAGAATCGGATTCAATCGAGTCGTGGACCTCCGAGCTCGGAGTATCTTCCTTCCGTTGCTCCATCTCGAGAAGTTCCCTGAAGACCGCGTATTTGTCGTAGGCCGGTTGCTCCTGTTCGGGCTGTTCGGATGGCCGTTTGGGGGCCTGATCGAAGTCCGCTTGGAAGAGCGGCTCGCACGAGACGAAAGACGTTTCCACGGGTCTCGCGGTGGGAGGAGGAGTTTTCGATGGCGCGGGTTTCGAGAAGGGTTGCTGGGAAGCAGTTGGCTGGTTGGTCTCGTGTGCCGACAGTCTGGCAAGACACTCGGTTAATTGTTGAAGCGTCAGACTCGAGAGCTCGGCAACGCTCATGTCGAGGCTCGTAGCGAACTCGGCAAGATTCGACGATGTCAACTGGCTGAGCGTTATATCGAGGGAAGGTCTCGTCGCGATCGTCGAGTTGGTCGTTGTCGTTATTCTCTTCGAGTCACCGCTGACGTTGCTCATGTAGGGATTGCGGAAAAGCGTCGACAGTGTCGTCGGGGTCATAGTTTCGAATCTCGATGAGGACACTCGACCGCTCGAAGTCTCTCCGGGTCTCAGGGTATGGGGCGAAGGTGGACTGAAGTTGTCGTCGAAACGTTGCTGATTGTCTTCCGTGCGAGCCGGGCTCATGGTACTTTCTCGTTTCGTTGGTGACGGCGAAACGGCACCGGCGGATTCCTCCTTCTCGATGAAATCGTAGTGCAAGTGACTGTCCGTGTGGGGCGGCCTAGGCGGCGGTTTACCACCCCCGCGAACACTCTGCTTCTTCGGCGGCAAAGGCGGTGGATTGATGAAAATACTGCCAGCTCCACGCGGCGGTGGTTCCGGCACTATGTCCAATTCGGCGCTTGAACTCGAAAGCCTCGAGTTCGCTTCCGACGAACACGAGCGCAACGATGCGACCGGCGATTCGTTGGTATTCGAGAAATCAACTGGGAATGGCTTGTCGATGGATTTCCGAAGTCTCGATACACTCGTGGACTCCGCGTCGCATTCCTTCGTCAGCCTGGGCGAACGATACTTCTTCGGGCTGGGTAGTCTCATCAACGATTGAATGAAGTCACTGGATTCTTTGTCCATTCGAGGCGTGGACGAGGAGTTTGGCGGCGCTGTGTTGTTCAAATTGAAGGACTTCTCGTGAACCGGCGATTCCTCGGGCGGAAGTGATACCGAGAGTGGCTGATGATGGATCGTTCTCTGATTCGATCGGTTGTTGGTCAAATTCTGAGACGAGTCTGTCCTCGATGATAATGCGGTGGTCGCCGGTGGTACCCCCGTCGCTTCCGCAACTTCCTTCGCCAACGACTCGTTCTCGAATCTTTCGAAATTCGCAAAACCACCGTCCTCAAAGGTCTCCGATGAATTCTGACCGCCACCACCGTTCCGTACCTTTATCGGGTCCAACGAGTCCAGGCTTATGTCAAAATTCGTTGGAAACGTGTCGCTCGAATTTGTCGTAACGAGATCCTTCAATACCTTCTTCGGTGGATTCTTCAAGTGTTGAAAAAAGTATTTTTTGTCTATGTAAGGCTTGCTCAATCCTGTACCAAGTGGATCCAGTTCCGTGAATACGTCTATCTGCGGACTCTTTCGAACGCTCGTTCCCGTCTCACTTGAGCCCTGTTTTTAACGCGAGTTATAAAACTATCTCTTTTCTTTTCTCAGGAACTACACCTGACGGATATAGAAGTCTCCTATGAGCCTATCTATCACTCCCCTAAGTACCCTCCATGGTCACTGAGGGGTATAAAAGAGCAATCTTTCAACTTTCGAACTTCATACGCGTCAAACCCAAATGAACAGTCCCACAAACAAAAGCAACGACAACGATAACATCACTAATTAACCAATTAGCCAATTTTTTTTTCACCAATGCTAAAGAAGATACAAAAGGTGTGAGCTCATTTTTTGGAATCGCATCTTCCATATTGTACAATACCCAAGGTACGGCCCACAATTTTTGGAATCAATTGGACGGATATCACTCGTATGGCGATCAATAGGTAGGAACAATTTGATCCGGTCTAACCGTATGTCAGATTACGAGTGACCAGGGAGGGTTAAATCGCCTCGTTCCAATCCCCTGGTTTTCATCACCATTGAGCTGTGATATACTTACGTTTTCCTCGTCAGCATTTCCGGTATTGGTCAAGCTAGCTATTTCTCCGTCGCTGAAGCGCTTCTCGCTCTCGTTGTCCATCCACTCAATGGACTCTTGAGGCGGCGACGTTTTTCCGGACAATACCGGCTGCGCCGCCGGGCTCGAGGTAGCCGAGGACGGGGTTGCCGGCACAGTTTGTTGACGCTCGAGGTGACCTCTCTTTGAGGTGGCGGGTGGTGGTGGTAATATTGGCTGAACACTTGTCTTCACCTGTACAGCCGCAAAGTCCTTCAATGAAACAACCATTTACGCGAGGTACAAAAAAAAAACCAATGGAACGAGCGACTGGTGAATTTTTCGTTATTCAGGGTCCTTCTCACTTTGATATTGGCAAAGGAATCTCCGAATGGATCGGTCTCGAAGGGATCTTCGGACGATGGTCTTGGATTATCCGGCGTTATCTTGTCCATCTGATGTATACCCTGCTGCAACGAGTTCAACTCGAATTGGAGATCGAGAAGATCGGCTATCACGCCGGTCTGGCCATCGTTTTTCTTATCATTGACGCTACTGTTGCTGGATCCCTTGTCGACGTCGAGACTCGTCCTTCGTATGCGCTGCAGACAACTCTCTGTACCAGCAGCACCCTAACGATGTGAGAAACAACAAGATGGGCAATTTCATGTTTTGAAGATTATAGCTCTTTCCCATGATAATCATGTACGCTTAGTAAAGTTGTCCAAATCAAGTGGAAGGTGATCCGTTTTACGGATATCAGATGCAATTTGATGTCCAAAAATTTAATGAGGTTTTCCGACTATTAAAAAACAACACAAATACATATGTAAATACTTTATACGAATAAAGTATCGAGGTGTATATTTTTATGAATTATAACTTGAAAACAGAATAAGAAAGAAAGAGTTCAGCTAGCTCTTGTTTTTGGAAAAATTAATTTTTTGGGGGTCAAATAACTAGTTTGTTTTCTACGATCTAATGATCAATGATAATATTATAATTTGGCAGGTAATAAGAAACGGGGATGTGGGGAGAATAGACAGTAAATTAAAAAGAGGAATAAAAATCAGAACGGAGCAGACAATTTAGTATGACTGGTGCATCATTGAGAAAACAACATACTGCAAAGAGTACAGGAACAGAAAAGGGCACGCGGAGATGGAAAAACACTGGCAGGTGAAGGAGGTCAGGGGGAAAACGAGAGAACTATGGGCAAGGCAATAAGGTGCGAGAATATAGGGACCAAAGGGAATAAGGGATATAGACACAATAGCTGCCGAATTTGGACGGGAAGGGAGGAATGTTTTGAACACATTTGTGCCTGTGAGGCAGGAAGCGGTCAAGGCAGAAATTAGAGAGGAAGTAGTGGAAAAAACTAGAAGAAATGCTGGAATACAGAGGGGAGGGGGAGAACTACGGCAAAAGATAGAGAAAATGGTTAGGAATAATTCTGTCAAAGAGTTATATGCGCACGTAAAAGAATTCGAGGTTTTGGTAAAGCATGTAGCGCAATGCGAAGGAAATGGCAGTGTATGATATGTTGTGGAAACGGAGGCGCGTGTACATAATATGTAAAAAAAACAAATGTATAGGGGAATAACATATAAGGGGGGACTATATGTAAACACCCTTAAAATGTATACCCTGGAAATAAAACTACTACTACGACTAATAATATTATAATGAATATTATTATTAATTTAATATTATTAACAGTATATATTATAGTTAATAATAATATTATAACTAATCTCCGCCTCGTCTTACACTATTGATCTTTTTGTATTTAGGCTTCATATTACAATATTTAAAAATAAAGTGGCAAAATATTTCGTTGCTGCCTTTAGCCTCCGCTTAAGTAACATTGCTTGGTCTTCTAGATAGGGGCATGTTGAGCAGTTGGGTAAGTTGGGCAATCAAAATATCTGGAAAACTAAGCACCACACACGGATGCATCAAATGGCGGAAAGAGAGGTATGGGGGAGGGGAACACATCACGCCATCGCCCGTTGCCGTACGACGCACGAGACGATAACACGGGACGTTTCATTATTTTTGCACCCAAAAGTAAAAAAAAAACGTGATCGATACATTTTCTTCTACGATTATATGAGAAAAAAGATTTAAAAGTTCATTGCAATTAATGTTAATGTTTCAAAACCTAATTAACAAGCATCTATTGGTTTAACTGAATTGTACCAAATCATGTTGCATACGTCTGATTTTTTATGGTATTTTTACTTTGCCCAACTTACTTCATACTCATGCTTAACTTACCCCACTATCGGGGCAGGTTGAGCAAATATGGTCTTAGTCATTTGAGAGCGAGTATGTGTGAAACAATAAGGATAACAGGAATTTTGTCTAAAGACTTTTTTCCCTAGATAAATTTACTATTGACCAAAGTAGGTTTCATTTTTATACGGTAGACTGTTGAGGAATTAGAGGACGATAATTCCAAACTTGCTCAACATGCCCCACCCTACCTTACTATTTATATGCAGGGTGGAACATTTAACGTGACCACCCCTAATATCTCCGTTGCCTTTCGAGTGACGAAAAAAATGTCAGGAGGTAATTTGATTGATTTCGAAGAGCTGATACAGTGGTGAAAAATTCATTTTTGTCAAGGTCATCGTTTTTGCGTTCTCAAGGTCATCAATTGTTTTTCAAATGGGAACATGTTTTTTCTTTTTAATTAAGACGTTGTAGCTGATATTCAGACGAATCCAACGACCTATGATATCATGACCGTGAAATGATTTTTCACCAAAATACACGTGTAAAAACGGCAAATCGTGATGGTATTGACAATAAGAATATCCGAATAATGTAATTGAATTTTTTGTGCAGAAAATTTATTGCAACAAATGTTCGAAGTGATGGCCATTAACCTCGACACATTTTTGAAGACGTCGGATGAATGATTCTCTTGACGTTCGAATAGTTTCTGGTGTGATAGCGGCGCAGGTTATCCAACGGATACAATAATGTCAATAGTCGGAGATGTTTCTGATGTTTATAAATACTGGCATTGCAACGTAGTAAAACTGTAGTAGAGTGAAGAATATTTACCATCTACCAATATTAGATAACGGCTTAATAAAAAAGAAACATGTTCCCATTTGAAAAATCATTGATGACCTTGAGAACGCAAAAACTATGACCTTGACAAAAATGAATTTCTCACCACTGTATCAGCCCTTCGAAATCAAGAAAATTATCTCCTGACATTTTTTTCGTCGCTCTAAAGGCAACGGCGATATTCGGGGTGGTCAGGTTAAATGGTCCACCCTGTATAAGAAAAGAAAATATTTAGCTCTTTATACCTATGTAACGTTGACTATCGGCATGTTTATCTGTTTTGAGATCAGTCCTTATCATTTTTTCAATCGCATCGTTGATTTTGGGCCAGGGCATTCCTTGAAATGACCTTCATATAAACGTGCTTACATCTATCTACAGGTGATGTTGAAGACGAATTACATAATGCCTAATATAGGGAGAATTTACTTCTATGGGGACGATCCTTGAAGTCAAATGTCAAAATCACTTTTCATATGTATATTACAGTTAAAATCGGTTTTCAGTTTAGACGCGTTTTACCTAGTAAAAACCCGTGCTGACTACCTTCGTTGCAACTAGTTTTTCCACGAGGAATATAGAATTTATGTTTACAAACCCAAACAAACCTAAACACACTTAAGCAACCCGAAACTTTTAGTCAGTTCAGTAAGAGTGGGTTTTTACTGGGTAAAACGTGTTTAAACTGAAAACGGGTTTTAACTGTGAAATTTATATACACAAGTACAGAAGGAAGAAAGAATTGAATACATCTATACATATAATAAAATTGTAAACTTTTCGTGTCTGTTTGCCTAGTTGTTTGTGCACGCATCACGTAAAAATTACTGATCCAATCTGGATGGAGTTTTCAGAAAAATATAGGGCTTAACTTGAAGGGTACTTCAAGTGAAATGAAAAAAAATGCGATGAAATGAAAACTAAATGGTAATTTAGTTTTCATTTCATCCCAATCGGCTCACTCAATTAAAATATATGCTAATTTGAAATTTTCGAAAATCTGCGCGTACGAAGTCGTGGGCACAGCTAGTTCGATTTACCTCCAATGTGTTCAAAATCACGTCATATATATTTGGTCTATGCATAATTCCGTAGTGAAAATCGAGTAAATTTCAAACCCAAAATATTTACCAAAACAGCGATTTTAATCAACTAAATATTTCATTCTGTTCAATGACTTTCTGCCATCTCTCCAACGAGCTTCATTATCCCTCTTTCATAGAAGTCCTGAGATCTTTGGACGAAAAAGTCATCCAAGTGGTTTTTTAATACATCTGAGGAACTGAAGGTTTTATTACTCAAACCGGGAACAAGTGATAGTCTAAAGGTGCAAGGTCCGGACTATACGGTGGGTGTACAAAAATATCCCACCCGAGCCGCAATAATTTTTGCCGAGTCATGAGAGAAACGTGTGGTCTAGCGTTGTTCTGGTGGAAGACTACACCGTTTCTGTTCGGCAATTCGGGTCGCTTCTGATCGATTGGTCGCTTTAATGTGGTCAGTTGTAAGCAGTACTTGGTCGAACCAATCGTTTTATTGGGTGGCAGCAACTCGTAATAAACGATTCCTTTCCAATCCCGACAGATAGAGTGGTGACCTTCTTCGGGTGTAATCCAGCCTTTGCGGCTGTCTGAGAAGCCTCCCCGAGCTACGTCCATGATCTTTTTCGGCTAACATTGTAGACAAACGACTTTTCTTCGCCAGTAATCATTCGCTTTAACAATTGTTCGTTTTAATGACGTTTGAGCAGCAAATCGCAAGCTGAAATTCGGTCCACTAAATTCTTTTCGCTCAGTTCGTGCGGCACCTAAACATCAAGCTTGTTTACCATCTCAAGCTTTCGTAAATATCTCTAAACAGTTGCTTGGTCAATGTTGAGGTTATGTTCGATCTTTGTAATTGTCAAATGACGATCGGAGTCGATTAAAGCCTTGATTTTATCGACATCAGTAGTGACTGGTCGACCGGAGCGAGAAACATCTTGGAGATAAACATCTCCACAACGAAATTTCACAAACCACTTCTGATACACAATTTCGCTTACGGCAGCCTCTCCGCACAGGGCACATATCTTTTTGTGAGTTTGCGACGCGTTTTTGCCTGTTCGGAAATAAAAAAAAAGCGAAATGCATCGAAAATACACGTTTTTTTCGTTCCGTGTTCAAAATATAATTAAACTTCCTATACGTCACGGGTCTCAATGGATACTTTTTAAATGTCGGCACAAGTTTCGGCTTTCACTTAATATACGAACGTTTATGTGGGCGACGCATGTACGAGCGGAGAAACAACTGCGAACGACATTTGTTAGAATTTCGCTACGGAATTATGCATAGATCCAATATACAGACGAACCTCGATGTAACGAATCTCTCGGGAAGTGCAAAAAAGTTCGTTATATCGAGTTTTCGTTATATTGGGGTTTCGTTTCATCGAGGTCATGTTCCAAAAAATTCGTTATATTGAGGTTTTAATAAAAAGGACAAATAAATATTGCTCTAATATAAACCTTTCTTTCTTTAAAAAAAATATATTAGTACTACAAATATAGGGATATTTTTTAAACAAAGAAAGGTTTAAATTAGAACAATTTTTACAAGCCATTAGCAATTAGAGCATAATGTATATAACATATTATTTTTAAAAGCGTATTATTTTAGAATTGAACAAATGTTTTGTTTAATTTAAGAAAATTGCAAGTCCGCACAGGCTCCGTAGAAGCAGAGAGAGGGAGAACGAAACGAAAGGAAGGGACTTCGTTTACCGAACGCTTCGTTACACAGAGGTTTTGTTCGCAAAAATTCCTTGTATAGAGATTGAGCGCCCTGAAAATAAATTCGTTACATCTATAGTTTTTCTTCGTCGTATCAAGGTTTCGGGTGCCTATCGAAAGGAAATGGACAAATCTTCGTTATATCGAGGATTTCGTTATATTGAGGTTCGTTATATCGAGTTTCGACTGTATACACATACACACACATATAAACCGCCGACTTACCTTTGTGTCTGGTGCCGGCTCCACGAATATGCCGCTAATGTGAAACTTGCTTGCATTCTGTTCGATGTTTTGCTTGGTCAATTCGATCTCTTTTTTCTTGAGTTCGAAAACTACTTGAAAAAGATCCCGCATCGCGATTACCACCTATTTCGAGGAACAAAGTTCCATTAACATTATTAGTACGTGAACAAAGAAAAAATAAGAGAGAGAGAGAGAGAGAGAGAGAGAGAGAGAGAGAGAGAGAACTCGTCAAGAAGAATTGTGGTCGAGGGTAATGGGAAGAGCTGACAGTAAAAAAGAAGCCCCTCATGCGAGTGCAATTGTCGTCGTTGAAGTGAAAATAATTCGATGCTCCTGGGCAAATGTGTAAGCCCCGAACAAACCGGCAACGTAATACAATTATTTACATACAACCCTCTACTTATAAAACTCTGTGGAGAGTGCGAGACCGGTTGGCTTCACGTACGCGCATAGATATCATTGGCGGGACGGCAAGCAGAAAACGAGTATTAGGTTGCTTCATTGCAAATCGGACAAATACATTTTCGGGATATTGCGCATCAGCCTGTACCAATTTCACTCGTGTCCAGCTCGATAACTGACCCCGAACAGCTCAAGGATCTTCCCGTGCGGAAATTGAGTTCGGGCTTTGATCGGGCCCATCTTAATTTTCCCTAGCTTTATTAAGACCTTAGTCTGGAAGCATCACATGGTCCATCAGCGGCCGGTCACACTTTGCTACCGAAGGCCATTAAAGGCAAAATAACCGGGGCGCTTTAAAATTACCTCAACGGTACCTCATAAAAATTATTGCAGCCATATGCGTACGTGCGTGTGTGCAGTGTGAAAAAGAAATGTGTTATTTCAATACATTTGAGGCTTAGAATGCTGTCACATATTTTGACACGCTTGATCCCGCGTTGTTCCAATGAACGCATTGCATGAGCATTGGTTCGAGGCATCACAGCTCGTCTACTAAACGCATATTTTAATTATTATATTTCATGGATCTCGATAATTATTATGTCATAAATTCTTTAGTCAAGCAATTTATACTGATTTTTCCCTATAATAGCAACGTCTAGTAGTATTGGGGAAATCGCTACTAGAAAATCTACAACTACACCCCTCAAATGCCTTTACTTGGTCTCCGTACTTAGACCATAGTTTTAGTCAACCTACCTACCCTACCATTCCCTAATAGGGGCCCAGTCCGGCTCTTTTACGGAAAACCCTACTATTGAATCCACAAATAATCTATTGAAGGCCCCGAATTATATTAGGTATACCCTGCCAATTTTCCGCACGGGTTGGTAGAAAAAATATGAGAAAAAAAACGAGAAGGTGGATAAAGTTTCGTCAGGGCGTGGTCTACAGCTAGATAAGTCGTATGTAAATACGAAAAATTACTTTCTCCTGGTCTGAGAGGTCTGCATAAGTGAGAAATTTTCAAAATATAATTTTTTTTATTACATAGTTTTATAGCCTTAGGGCCTTAACTTCAATTTGCAACAATGATTTGGTAAAAAATCGACCAATTGACCGAATTATAACGACTTTTGTGAAGAGTCAGATCGCCCTTCCATTTATCTTTTTTTTCTTTTGCGTTTTTATCGAAACTATGATTTATGAAACGGTGTAAGTCGTATCTCAAAATCTATTCGCCCGATTCACTTTAGATTCGGACGGAACATAGTTTATAACAATTTCAATCGTATGACCGGATAATTGTTGGATATGCTTATCCATTCGTTCATAACAAATTATCAAAGTTGTTTTTTTAATCGAAAGTCGATTTTTTTTCTATGGTGCGCCATTTCCGTAATTTAAAAAATTTCAAAAGAGTATCCGGTCATACGAAAGTTTTATTATTATACTGAAAATATATATTTTTATTTTTGATTTCCGCTGGCCCTAGTTGCCAGAAAGATTTAGACCAATTGGCCATGCAGCAACAGCAGCATTTTGTTTAAATAATGATAAGTTCATTACTTACTAATATTTGACTCAAGTTTGGTGAGACTATGTAGGGTAGAGAGGGACATGTTGAGCAGTCGGGTAAGTTGGGCAATCAAAATATCTGGAAAACTAAGCACCGCACGCGGGTGCATCAAATGTCGGAAAGAGAGGTATGGGGGAGGGGATCACATCACGCCATTGCCCGTTGCCATGCGGCGCACGAGACGGTAACACGGGACGTTTAATTATTTTTGCACCCAAAAGTAAAAAAACGTGATTGAAAGATTTATATGAGAAAATATATTTCAAAGTTCATTGCAATTGATGTTAATGTTTCAAAACCTAATTCATCAACAAGCAACTGTTGGTTTATTACTGCATTGTACCAAATTATGTTGCATACGTCTGATTTTTTATGCAATTCTTATTTTGCCCGACTTATCTCATACTCATGCTCAACTTACCCCACTATCGGGGCAGGTTGAGCAAATATGGGCTTAGTCATTTGAGAGCGATTATCTGTGAAACAATAAGGATAACAGGAATGTCGTCTACAGACTTTTTTCCCAGATAAATTTCCTATTCACCAAAGTAGGTTTCATTTTTATACTGCAGACTGTTAAGGAATTACAGGGCGATAATTCCAAACTTGCTCAACATGCCCCCCCCCCCCTTGCCCTGTTAATTGTGTGTAAAATTCCGACCAAGTCATCCCAATAGATGACGAGGTCGGGATTCTACATACAATTAAAACATAGTCTCTTGCCAAACTTGAGAGTATTTACTCTCATCAGGAAAAATATTGAAAAACGACCTTTTTTTGGGTCCCAAACTTATGCAGACCCGTTGAAGCCTGAGTCATAGTCTTCGGCCGTGAACTCAAAGCACCCGTTAAAATAAGACAACGTTCTAATCATGAAACAAAAAATAAACTCATTCGTGACGGATAATGGTCAATGTACCATCACAATATAAATATACGAGTAGTCTGACGAGCAAATAATAATGTTCAAGCGACGCCTACATAGTTCCAGCATCAGCATCCCTAAAAGATATCGCAATCGCACCGATATTCTCGCTTCCCTAATGACCAAAATCGAACAGCGCATCATATGGGCACTTATCGATATTAAGCTTCAACTTAAAGCTCACTTGATTCGCAGCTTTGTCAGTTTTTATTCCGAAGAACCGATGGCCCGTGTCGGGGGAACCGAAGATATAACCGAAGGCTCGGGAATCACTCATGTCCTGGGCGATAAAGGATATTTTGTGAACCGGGTGATGATAGAGACACTCCTGTAAAAATAAAGAAAACGCTTCGTCAAATGTCATCGCAATTTTTGTCCACCTGATTATCAAAGTGCTCGACGTAGGCGCTGAATACTAGTTTCCCCCTTTCTTTCACAAATGAATTATCGAAAAAAAAACATTTACGGGAGAAGAAACAAAAAAACATTGGACAAAAAATTCATGCCGCTCGAAAATTTCTTTCGCGATTTGTCATTCGTGATACAAAGCCGAGAAAAATTATCCAAAATTATTCTAAAACTATAAGCCTGAATTGAACGATTCAGTTGGGACGCAAAGAAATCAAAACTCAAAAGACGTAATAATGCATCCAATTTTTATTGCCAAGGTTGCTTTTCTGTAAGACTCCCATATATCCGTAAAATTAGATTATTCCCGTAAAAGTTAGAAATTAAAAAAAGCAATTGTCTCGAGCTCACGTGAACGTTTACATTGATTTACAATTAAGGCGTAATCCTCGACGACGCGGGCTTGCGGGAATTTGAAAATCTGTGTGCTCGACAGCCATTATCGAGTAAGGGAAAAATTATAATTATCAATGTGATTTCGACAATGAACATGTACCCCAGTCTTCTCGTCTCGTAATCGAAGTCCATCGATGCTGACTTGTACAGCTATTCGTTGTTTGTGCTCGCCGGCTGCTCTTATCGCCATTTTAAGATCGGCGAGCGCAGCTTGACACATCCGGTCGCCACGGGCTTCCGAAACTTCGAGAATGCCGATCAGTTTGGCCTTGAACGATACGCCCTCGCCAAGAAATCGCGTTGGCTCTTTCTTGACTGTAACAGAGGCATGCACACGTGTATATTAGGCCGTCAAGTGGAAAATATCCGATTACCTCAAGTACCAAGTTTGGTACCTGTTATCTCTGATATTTCACTTTGACAGTTGTTGGTTTTTTTTTTTATTGTGACGGTGCGTCATCATCCTTGCAGACGCACGTTTTCGTTTGTGATTATCCGTCGAATTTTCGTTTGCAGATTCAATATTGTTAATCATAGATAAATAAAAAAAAAGTTCGCGTTATTGTCGAATATGAGTTCCATCGTGGAACTAATGCAGCGCAGGCAACTCGAAGCGTCAAGCAAGTGTTTTGCAAGGATGATGAACTAGGCAAGGATGAGAAAGGACTAATGAACGGTCGATGGTTTGAGAAGTTCCGATTTGGCGATTTTGAATTTCAAAATGAACCACGTGAGTGACTTGAGAGCAAGGTGGTTTATGATGAGCTGAAACCTTCAGTTTGAGCGAATACATCTGAAACTACGCGTAAATTGGCAGCAAGTTTTTACGTTACTTTTTCAACAATATTGAACTATTTGAAACAAATCGATGAGGTTAAGAAGCTGGAAATCCGATACTTCATACTTACCAGGTGTACAAGTATGAAATGCGGATTTCAGACAACAGCTGGTGCACCAATGCAGTTTGTGCTATAAAGATTTGACACTGCGCCATTTTGTCGTGTCATCAACAAGTGTCAGACGCGCACGAGTGATAAATTGGAAAAGTGTGTGCATAGTGTTGTGTTGTTGTGTTCAATATGTCGAAATTTATACCGAACAAAGAGCATTCGAGGACAGCATTAATTTTTTGTTTTCATTTGAAGAAAACTGCTGCTGAATCATACCGATTACTTCGAGAAGCTTATGGTGAACATGCTCCATCGCAAGATACGTGTGAACGATGGTTTCGGCGTTTCAAAAGTGGTGACTTCGATTTTACAGACAAGGAACTTGGAAAACCGCCAAAAAAATACGAAGATGTGGAATTGCAAGCATTGTTGGACGAAGATGATTCGCAAACACAAAAACAACTCGCCGAGCAATTGGGCGTTAATCAACAAGCTGTTTCCAATCGGCTACGAGATATGGGAAAGATTCAGAAGACCGGTAGATGGGTACCACATGAGTTGAACGACAGGCGAATGGAAAAGCGCAGAAACACATGTGACATTTTGCTCGCTCGGTACAAAAGGAAGTCGTTTTTACATCGTATAGTTACAGGGGATGAAAAGTGGATTTATTTTGAGAATTCCAAGCGCAAAAAATCATGGGTAGACCCAGGCGCACCATCCACATCGACCGCAAGACCGAATCGCTTTGGCAGAAAGACGATGCTCTGTGTTTGGTGGGACCAGAGGGGCGTGGTCTATTATGAGCTGTTAAAACCTGGGGAAACGGTTAATACTAAACGTTACCAACAAAAATGGACCGATTTGAACCGTTCGCTGCTTGAAAAAAGGCCAGAATACCGAAAGAGGCAACACAAAGTCATTTTTCTTCATGACAATGCTCCATCACATACGGCAAAACCGGTTCGCGACACGTTGGGAGCACTCAGCTGGGAAGTTCTACCCCATGCGACTTACTCACCAGACTTGGCTCCTTCCGATTACCACTTGTTTGCATCGATGGGTCACGCACTTGCTGAGCAGCGCTTTGGTTCGTACGAAGATGTGAAAAATGGCTCGATGAATGGTTCACAGCAAAAGGGGAAGATTTTTACTGGCGTGGTATTCACAAATTGCCCGAAACATGGAAAAAATGTATAACAAGCGATGGAGCATACTTTGAATAAAGCACTTTTTATCATTCTTCCGAATTTAACGTGTTTTTTTTTTATAAAAAAATCCGCATTCCATACTCATACACGTGGTAAGGGGGGAAATACATGTAGTGAGATAAAAAAAATCGAATATTTTTCATTTACGTAAAATGTTAGTTCACGATCCAAAAAATACGGTGGTAAAGTATGTCATTAGACGGTAAGTCACTGAAATTATTGAGTTTTCGTAGTTTGAAAGTTTAAACAAGTTTTTCTCAAAACTACATTTTTTTAAGTTTGTGGGAAACATAACTTTAAAACGAATTGATCGATCGTGCTAAAATTGTACACACAACTCAATAAGAATATTACCTTCAACTTATACCTAGTTGTTTATAAAAATCACCTTTGAAAAGTTCTTCTTCATTGCAAAAAAGAATGAAAATTTCGTGTAAAATATCAATTTTTTTTCTGAAGTATCCAATTTTTTAAATTTTCGATTTTTTAAATGTAGCATTTGGATGTTAAAATGCTAAAAATTCTTGGCTCATATTTTTCAGATCAACACTAAGAGCAGGTTCATGGGGATGAAAGATTCGATTTTTTTTCTACGCAATTTGCATCCTTAAAGTGTTAAGAACACGTGGGTAAAAAGAGTCTTTTATATGTAAAGTATTTCAGAATTTACAGCCTAAATGTTAAACTTTAAATGCGTTTTTCTGGAAACAGCATTTTTCATCGCGCGGGGCGCTTCCCAGCTTCAACGGATGAACTGATTCACATGAATCTCTGCGCAATTGAAAGGAAATTGAATTTGCGGGTCCATGAGGAAGCGATTTTTGTCAAAAAATTATTTAGTATTTTTTTCTTCCGTTGAAGCAAAAAGACGGAAAAAAAAATTGGGTTTTTTTTTTCAAACGGTTGCCATTTTGTTATCCAAGGGTTTTTCAGAAAACAAACAACGAAAAGGCCCCCCCAAATTGAGTATAATTTAATAATTTTTAACCAGTTTTTGTTTAAGATGAACTGGCAAGGCTGTGGAGCGCCCCGCGCAGATCAAAACACGCTGTGCATGGCTTTATTTGGTGGCAGCTGAAGTCGCCATTTTGGATTTAAAAAAAATAAAGGTGGAACTTACTCTTTATTAATAGAAGAATAAAATATGTTGAAACCCATTTCCAAAAGTATTTGTTTTATATAAAAAAAAATATTCCCGAAGTTAATGCATTTTTCATGCCTCTCAACGGTGACCTTCTCTTAAAGTCGTTGGCTTTTCCACAAACGGACAACTGCCGTCAAAACCTTCCTAGAAGACCACGCCATAATGTCGCCATTTTACAATAATTTTAACCCGTTGTGGTCATATGGGGTCCAGCTGACCCCAGGCAAAGTTTGCGGCTAAGTGTGTGAAAACTGGCCGTTCAAAATCAAACCTATGGTGCCATCTGTTGTTGTTGAAAGGTACCTTAATAAGTTTCAAGGCATTTTGATTTCATGAGTTTTATCAAAATTGTATTCAATCTTAGCCCAAAGTAAATATAGTTTTTTTTCAACCGCTGTATCTCAAAAATTGAATTTTTTATGGATTTTTTTTATGAAAAAAGTGAAATTTCTTGAATTTTTTTGCTTTACATTTTTTCAACATGAAAACAAAATTGAATAAGGGAAAAAACTATTGGATTTCGAAGAAGAGACCTTAAACTAAAGTTCAGTTAAAGAATTAAGTCGATACATTAAATAGAAGGTAAATGGCAACTGTTTTTCTGCGTGGGGTCCACTAGACCCCGCATGACCATTACGTTATTTTTTGGAGGTATGACCACAACGGGTTAATGAAGAAATTTATTTAAACAGTTTAATTATGAAATAAATTGTGTTTAAAGTTTTATAAATGTAAAACGTTTTCTTCCTTTCTAAACAAAAATATCAAAATTTAATATTTTTTCGTCGTCTACAAGTATTTCCCCCCTCAATGACCTTATATATATATATATATATATATATCTTGGTTCACTTCAATCGGATGTATTCGCCGAATTGCTCGATGTGTTCGAAAGGAGCCGAAATGGCATATAAAAGGCGTATTAAGCGGGAACAAGGAGTCGTAACAGGGTGAAGAGGGTTGCTCGCATTTATTTTCATCGCTCTGTGGGGTTGTCACCCGCGGAGCTAAATCCACACCGACAATTGCTTCGTACCCGGGGGGGTCCCCGATTGAATTTGTCACGGGAGCTGCCGCATCGTACAATCGAATGATCTGTCGCTTGCAAATTTAACCGGTGCAGCTTTACTTGCTAACTCCCACCGTGCCCCCCGCCCCCTTTTTCCACGCGTCTTCATTTCCTCTCCCTTGGAGAACTTCTGGACCACGCGAAAAAAAAAAGAAAAAAAAATTATCCTTTATTATCTTCGTTGCGGCAATTTGAGTCAGGAAACTGAACAAATTCGATGAATTTTCGTTTACTTTCGCGCTACTGATAGATCCCAACGGTGACGCCACCTGTATTTCTCATTAAATCTACGCGTGAAAAAATGTCACTGACTCCTAGTGACGATCGATCACGTACACGTGATCGATAAACGAAATGTTCACTCTTAGAGTCCAGTTTTTTTTTTCTTTCGTCTTGCGTACACCCGTTGTCTCTTTCGTTCTCTTCTCCTTTGTTTAGAATTAGAACGACTAAGCGAGAGTGTACTTTAAACGATTCATAGACCTTTTCATTAATGACCGGGGTGATGGAGACGCGAGGTTCGCGTGTATAACATTCGCAACGAAACGCTCGTAGGCTCTCGTCCAGTCGAGTGTCCAACGCCAACTGTCGATATACTTGAAAATCAACGAGCACAGCGGGGAAAAAGGCTCTCAGAGTTTTTTTTTTCTCTTTCATTCTGAGAGATGACGTACTACTGTGAGTACGGCGAGTAGGGCGTATACATCTACCTACAAATACGTACGAAAATTCCTCGTCGTTTTGTGCCGGCCAAATAATACTATGACGTTTCGCCACTTCTCTCGAACACTTGACACTAATTGTATACTGCTCCAATTGTTTTTCTATCTTCGATGCGGAACGAATACGAATATACATTTCTTCTTTTCGCTATCGACAAAAATGTATCCTGCAATAAACGAACACATTTGGACACGACTTTTCTTAGGATTTTTTTTTATCAACTCCGAATTAAAGAGTTGAAATGCATGCGCGAATCACCATCAAATTATTTATTAGCAAAATAAATAGTCTTTTATTTCGTAATTACAGAAATTATAAAATAATAATACCAATAACATTTATAATGATGATAATAACAACAGATAATAATAATAAATAAGAACAACAACAATATGAATGATAATGATACTAATGCTCATAATAATAATTCCACGGAGCAATAAAATCTTATAAATAATAATAGTGGTAATAATAATAATAAACATAATAAACGTAATCACAATATCCATACTTATACTTATTATGATTGTAGTCATAAAGACATAATATAATCAATCATAATCGTAATTACAACAACAACAACGACAACGACACAACAAAACTACCAATAATAATACTAATAGTTATACCAATGCGATAAAAGGTAAAGAAATGATGAGGTCCTCAATGAACAAGCAAAAATAACGATCCACACATGTTCAGAGGTTAATGTAACTCAACGGAATATTGAGGTAGTACTAGTGACCAGTCAACAGAAAATCTATACATTTTTGAATCTGAAAAAAAGCAAAATATAATACAGTTAGGTATAATAATAATCATCATACGGAAAATAATTATTTGAGATACGTGATAACTATGTGTATCATATTATAGTAAATGAAATATTAAAATAGCAATCAGATTTAACTTGAGTTGTTTCACAGGCCGCTATTTCATAATTCTGGCAATATCCGTGGCAACGCCGTACTCAGTCGCTTACGATAAATGTCAAGCGTGTGGTTGTTCACCGTGTGTGAATCTTGTAACCGCGTGTGTTCTTCGGTCTTACATACAATATGGAGTACAAAAAAGCCTCGCAAAGAAAAAAAAGATGATAAAAACTTCATTATATAATACTCAACCTATAACTACTTATCATTGAAGAGCAAATTTTGTCGTTGCATTCAAATTGACCGACTAGATTCGGCCTCCCGGATACGAGTACAGCTGACGGCATGCGGCTTTGCCAAATCTACGCCATCTCTCCCGCCATGGCAGTCGTGGCTATAGCGAACGCAAAAATGAGTCGATTCAATCTATAATATCTGCTCGAAATGTCCCGTAACCAATATTTGTTATGGAACATACGTGACCGCGACAGTTTTCTTGTGATCGCTTTTCGCATAGCTCCTATCAAAGTTCGATCCGCTTAATTAATTACTATTGTATTTAGGTGGTAAGGCATGCGGAGATTTCGCGGACGTCATTCTGAATGTCTATACTAAAGCATCAAAAAAAAAAAAATCATTTTTTTTTTCTAAGGAGATTCGTGCACATACTACCTTATGATCGACGAAAGTGAAATATTCTTTCGGCTTGCACGATTTTCACAGAGACATCGGAGAAACAGAACATAAATATGAAACCTGTTCGTGCATTAGTTCAGCAGCGGGGGTGAAAAATAGTGGAAGATGGGTGGTAATTTGCTGCCTACTGGAAATGAAACTGAATACGAGGCAAAACATTATGAAAAATGACAGCAGTCTTTGGTTCGACTAATGCGCGAGACAACTGGCGCTCGTCGCGGCATTCAACTTAATCTCAATGCAACTTATATACGTACGCTGACAATAAAGAAGGATCAAAATGTATCTTTGAGAAATTGCGGATGCGCGGGATATATACGGAGTTATACATGTGGGTGTGTGTGTTTGTGTGTTTGGTATTTCTGTATACGAAATACAATTCATTGTGGTATGCGATGCGCCGATGTTTACACACTCCGAGGCCCGTGGAATCATCTGTGCAAACAGTACCATTAGCCGCGATCGTGAAATTTTACGAGGGTCAACGTCGAAAGCCGCACACGTATTATAGCGATGGCAATAAATATGGATTTGTGAGGAAAATTAAGCTGGATCTGGTCAAAGGAATACGATGATTACTGGACTGTGGTGGCAAAGCCAAAGTGACATATTACAGATGAGTTATTGGAATCGAGTGGCCGCGTGGGTACGCGAATCGTTCAATTGATGCCCTATACGCTTTTCATTGGAACGGCAATTTCATTCTCGTCCGTGGAGTCTTAGTTCACGCGTATGACTCAATGGCATACGGTGCACGTTTTGCCAAATAGTCTATATAAGAAAATACACGTAAGGAGAATACTTATGGCGATCGATGACGATCGTTATGCTTCAGAGCAGTGCTGTCATAGCCTCTTGATCTCCATGATCCAAATCCTATATTCTTGAGGTACGTTCGTTCGTGACAACACTGCGGTATTTTCAACGGGTACATTAATACAATATGTTTCATGCTATATTTATGCTTCCTGGCCAATTTGGTTGAGACACTTTTAGGATGCTCCGTCACAAGCGCCTTACCTCGAGAAAAAAATCATTTTCAAGCACATCACTGATAAAATACCCGTATTCGCGTATGCACAGTTTCACATAAGTTCAGTGACTAAACAAGAGAAATAAAAATTGTTGAACTTGGGATTTTTAACACAGAGCTTATGGAATAGTCACCCTCAAAAGACTTGTATCATGCCTTTTGCACTTACGCAACAGATATTAACATTATTACGCAACAGATATTTGCACTTACGCAACTAAAAAAAAAACTACAGCAACGTTGATTCGGTCATGAGGATTACAAATACAATTTAAAAAAACGTCTTGGGTTAGCGACTTATGTAAAAAGTTATTTTATGTTAAAATTTCGAGTTCTTACTTATAGTTCTTGAAAATTCTTGAAAATTACTTGAAGTTCCGAGAGGTTTCGCGATCGTGTGAAGATTCGGCAGCGTGGTGGAAATTAGGTTTCATTTATACATATATAATTTATACATATATAACACTGGTGCGCATGAGCGGGAATTCAATCACCAGCTATCTGACCTTACATTCGTTTGTGCTTGACGTATTAGGTAGAACAATTGAATTCATCGTGATGAAATAAAAAAAATTGACCGATTAATGAAACCGACCATTTATTTCTTAATAATAATAAATAATAAACTTGTATAACTGAGTGAACAGCCATCTTTTAAATATTGTGTGAACTCGTTGAAAAAACGAAAATCTCGTCCGCAACAACAAGTTCAAATCACGCGACGACTCGCGGTCAGCGAAATCGGAGGAGAGAGTGAGCTGAAGAATTGCAACGTTTTCGTACTACCCTATGCAGTAGCGTAACGTAAAATGGTGCCAATATTACGTCACGGGGCACAGTGAGCCACATGCGCTTTCTTGGAGGTTTGTAGCTTGTAAAATCCGAAATTTTTTGTTTTGGTCCGCGATTTATATTAAGTTTCGGCTGGCCTAAAAGAAAGTCAATAGCAGCTCACGAAGGATTATTTAAAGTACAAAAATAATTTGAGCCTCAAAAAAAAAAATTTGCTTGCCGGGAAAACGTAAAATATTGTGGGGCAATTGTGTGGGGCACAATGTGTCATCGAGTTGTTGAGCACAATGAGTCGACTCCCAATGTTATTGACAAATAATACCCGTTGTGAAATTATCGGTATGTATGAAAACTCTTATATTTTCAGAATCTATGTTAGGAAAATATAAGAGTTTCCAACCGGCTCATTGTACCCTACGTTTAGCAACACTTGACACTCTGTACCCACCTATCTGACACATTGTAGCCCACCCGTGGGGCACAATGAGCCAATCCGCAAATTTTTTTCGAACCCATTGTTTGAGAATTTTTATTCTTTTTGCAAAAGTATGGTAGCTTTAATGTACGCCCAAAGGTCTATAAAATCGGTTATGACCTTTTTTTTCTAATCAGACTACTTTGGTAAGAGTAAAAATTCGATAGAAAAAACTGTGACACACTGTGCCCCACCTCTCCCTACAGCTAATAAGTTTTGTATAAAATTATCAATAATACGTTTACAACCAACTGTATTATGACAAACATGCGTATTACTAAAAAAAAAAAAAGAAGACCCTGCTCTTACGCCCACGCAACCGGCCCTTCTGCAGAGGGAACCTTGTTAACGGATAACATCTAGCTCGTATCGGAAAAAAAGAAGAATTTTCGTGATTTTTTCTGGAAAAACGTGTGCAGGTTTTCATTTTTTTTTTAATTAAAGAATGTGGTTCTAAGTATCTTTTACAATTTTTGTATTGGAAAATATTTACAAACTAGCTGTGCCCGCGACTTCGTACGCGCAGATTTTCTAAAACTTTAAATTAGCATATCTTCTTATCGAGCGGGCCGATTGCGACGAAATAAAAACTAAACGTTACTTCAAGTTAAGCCCTTTATTGTTCTGAAAATTCCATGCATATTGGGTGAGTCATTTTTACCTGATGCGTGCACAAACGAACAGACACGCAAAGTTTACAGTTTTATTAGGTGTATAGATGTGGTAGATACAATGGTTTGTGCAAATCATTATTTGAAAAACGTCGTTCGTGTCAACCGCTGCTGCTCAGAACTAAATCATCCGAAATAAAAGAATCAACCGCATTTATTTTATGCATGAAACTATCTAGTGCTGAAACGAAGGATTTGATAAAATATTGATTTTTGAAAAAATGACTGCTGTCCAAAGGGAGGAATTTTCGGTTAAAAAAAAACGCTCTATTTTCATTGATGAAAAAAAGCTATGCATAGAAGAAAAAAAACGCCTTTGTTCAAGCACTGCTTTTCGATACGCAAAAAAGCTTGTAAAATTTGACGTTGATCGGTCCAGTGGTTTTCAAGATAGCGTGGTCACCGAAACTGCTTTCTATGAAGGCTCATTTTCAAGGATAAGAAAGTTCTCCAAATGTGGTTGCAGCAGATCATGTACAAGGCATGTACAAGGATCAAGGCAACAGAGTTCTCTCACAGACGGATAAGTTTTTCAGGAAAAACGAAGCATCAGGCCCTGGAGTATTCACTGACGCAGAGCTTGAAGATTTTTTCCCCCTAATTATCATTAACCTATGAAAAATCTCTGTTCAAAAATTTTACCTATCTCTCTAGCACTCGTATGTCACGTGGTATTTCTAATTCCTTTTGAGAAACATGATTGCAGGAAGAAACGAATAAAATAAAATCGAAGTTTGCATCGTTGGAATGCAGTGAAATTTAATTTTTCCGAATTCCATGAATTTCTCGTGGCAGGTTTTAGGTACAAAAAGCCCTCAGCTATTTTTCAAGGGAAAAATAGTTGAGAGCTTATTCGGAGACCTACACGGAGATAATTAAATGTTAAAAATTACCGTGCAGTAACGGTAACCAGATGACAACCCTGAAACTTCGCTTATCATTACTGAGTAAAACACAGATTTTCACGAAAATAAAATAAAATTTCTTCTTCAGATAGAAAATTTTACCAGATTTTCTAGTAAATTTTGATGTGTAACAAAATACGCAAAACTTAAATTAAAAAAATATATAATATCAGCGAAATTTTACTGTGCATTTTATTATTTTATGCCTTTCAAAAATGTCTATAAAAAAAGTATCGTCTTTATAACAGTTATTTTAAGATTTATTATAAAATTTAATGAGTGTTATAGGAAAATGTATTGTGTTCTCGGTAAAAATTATCGTGCGCGCTACCCTTCTTGTATAGTAAAATTTTAGCTACGTATTTGAAATTTTCTGTAACGTGAGTTAAAAAAAAACTTGTCGCATACAAATTATTACGCTTTTCTCACTTGTCACCACATTGAAATATATCACGGTAATTTTTACCGTGAAATTCACGACAAAAATGACTTTTTAATTCTCTCCGTGTACAATCTAAATCGGCCAGAGAGAAATATGTTTAAGAATAAGAATAAGGAAATAGAAATATGAAAAAGCCAAAGCTCGTGTCTATTTTAATAAGATTTTTAAACATCGAAAATTAATTTTTCCACAATCCTAAATGCTTTGAATAAACATGTAAATAATAATTACGATTATCGACGCGTATACTTGAAAGTTTTCGCGATGATCATTCGTACACATCATTAATATTTTGAAACTAAGGGGGAAAAAAACGTTCGTTGCGTCCCAACGATGCAAACTTCAACACTATCGTATAAAAGTCGTATTAGCTCGGTCTTTTTGTCGGCTCGGTCAAAGGCTTTATGATTGTGGTTATAATATTGTGATAAATGATAAAAATTAAAAGCGCGCCTCAATTGTATTTAATTTGTTTGCATTGAATCAATTTGTCTAGCCAAAGACGGCAAGAAGTGTTTTCTTTTCTTTTTTTTTATTTTTCTTTCGTTCTTCTTTCTCTCTTTTCTTTTTTTCACTTTTAGTAAGGTGAAAAAGTAAGTAAAATTACCTTAAAATGTATACTTTTGTTTACTTGTAATTTTCTTATAAAACGAGAAAAATGAAGCTATACAATTGCTATTATTAAAATTTAACAAACATATATTGTTGCTGTACCACTAATACTAAATAAAAGTTTGTCTTCAGACCGAAACGAGCATCATTTTAAAGGACTGACTGCGAGAGTATACCTCGCAATATCAATTTCCAACATCAAACTCAATCTGAGGCAAACCGTTGGATCTGAATCTAAGGAGAAAACATAAATAAATTCACTTAATACACAAGTACTTTCACATAATACATAAGTACAGAATAAATACTTAAAATGAAAATCCATTTCTTGCTCCGTTCTAACTTCCAATTTGCCGTAGGAAATCAATGAAATTTGCATTTACTATTTCGGTATTTTTTCAATTTATTACGCATCAAGTGTCGTGGCCCAATTTTAATGAAGCAATATGTTTAATTTGATTACGAAAATCTCGGACTACGATTGTACAGATTTGACAGATAAATAACCGAGTTTATTGCAATTTCTGTCCACTGTGGGCGCTGTGTTCGATTTAATTACCTCCACCCTATACTCTGCACAGAGACAATGAGTTGGCAAGTCTCCAGTCATGTCTTTTACTTGAAATACGACCTTGTATATACTACGTATATTCATTTTTGTCGTTCAATTCGAAAGAATAGAATAAACAATGAAAATAACTTTCAATAGTAACATCAAGATTTTTCCATTAGATCGTCGTCATTTGGATCGACTTTAAAAAAAATTTCAACCTTGCATTTCGTATTATCACAGCTACGCGATTTTTCTGCCTGAACGTGCACATTTGTACACGTTATTCGGTGATACATCGTGGCCAATGCACCTGAATCGTCAACAAACAAAAGAAGAAAAAAAAACCGCCGAATCACCAGTAAAATCGTGAAGCGAACGACCGCCAGCAGTCCGGTCTTTGACGTCTGCGATAGCGACAAGTGGCGCCATCTGCGCGGAGGGTTGACGTATCGCGCGTCGAGCGTTGCTATAGGTCGCGAACCTGTTGTGTCGACGGCGGGGCTATTAGGGAATTGGGAGGGTGAACGCGCGAAGCACCCGATACAAAATCGACGTTACTATACTGAGTTTCGTTATCCCGTGCAGTAGTACACGCGTAGCCCGAAATTATGCGTATGCACGGAAACTACTCGAAATTCGATTGAACCTCGTCTCGAAAGGCGTGCTGCTGGAAGAATGAAGCTCATTAGTTTTCTTCTCTTCCGAATTTCATCCTGCCAATACGACGCGTAGTATATCGTAATTGGCATTAACGTTTTTTTTTCGTAATTTTCGAAAATTCAGCGAATCACGAATCGATCGCAACGGCCAAACAAAGCGTGCACGTTCTCCAATTTATGCAATGCGGAGAAACTCGCTTCCGCACCTACACACATGTGAAAAAAAAAAAACAAATCCACCCACGATGAACGAATGTATGTATAAGCCCACAAACAAACCACGATAAATGGAAACTCACCGATATCGAACAAAAAAAAAGAACACCCACCCACACATGCATATGCGCGCGAACGTGTGCAAAATAAAATAAACATTGAGGTAATACGAGTGGACACAGCAGTGGTCGCTCGCACAAACGGATACTCACACTTGCAGGGGCTGTTCTTTTTGCGTAGGGTCTGCATCTGTGATGTCAGGTGGCAGAGCTTTTGTCGAGAATTCTTGGAACGTAACGAGGAACGAGCACCTTCAATCCTATTTCCGCTTGTCGTCGAATAAGTTTCTCCGTCGTTCGTCGTTGTCGTCGTCGTCGTCGTCGTCGTCGTCGTCGTCGTTTTCGTCGTCGTCGTCGTCCTCGTCGCCGTCGTCGCTCTTGTCGAGGATCTCGAAACATCAACACAGACACATTAGCCTTAAGGTAGCCAACACTCGGGCGTGTATCGCACTATGAACGTTGGCTAGCCTCGCGCTCCCCCGATCGAACTGTAACACTTATTCGCTGTCTTACTGCACGCTTTCGCTTCCGAGCTTCGCTCGTCTTTTGCTAACTGCGGGCCGCTTCGATGTGCGAGAGCAAAAGGAAAGAAAATAAAAAGCCCGCGGGGCGGGGAGAGGGAGGCGAAGGACAACGAAATTTCAAGGGGGGTATAAGTTATGGAATTTATAATGTAAAAAATGCGCGATGCACACAGTGTGACCACAAGGGTTCTTCGTGAAAGTTCTTTTTTCCCTACCTCGCGTGCACGACAGGACCCCGAGATGTAAAAATACAGGGGTAACAACAGCTGCCTCCGCCGGCACAGTTCGCCCATGCCAGCTTCTCTTATTGATCAATAATACAGTTCGTAGTACACGGTGGCGTCGCTCACAACCCATACCCGGACATTTCCCTCCGCCGCCAATCTTCCACGACTCTTTACGAATTTTCACTACACCCGTAACCGATACGAGCGTGTCGCTTGGAGTGTTTTGCATTATTTTTCAACTTTTCGCCACGGTTCGCGATACAAACGTTTCGATTATCAATTTCATTGTTTTAAAAAAATATCTTGAACAATTTGTGCGCTCGCGCTTTACGTGCTCGCTGCAATTGTACGCTCCGTTATTGTCAACGATTTTTGTCCAGAAGCCCTTCATTGGAGGGAAAATTCGTTAGGCTTCGCGTGTTCATCATCGTCAAGCGAAGATTGACGCAAAGCCACGCGAGGAGTGTTCGAGAAAAAAAAGAATTATGCTTTTCTTTAATGTATACCGAAGATTCCTTACCCTTCGTCAAATGAACATCATCGGACACGAATGTTCGAATCAAATTCGGCTGCGAGATCATCGAGGCTCGCGGCACCATAGCGCCACCTATTACACTGCACTCGCGAATACAATTGGAAAAATAAACGCAATAACGGCGTAGATATAATTTCATCATAAATTTAGCGAATGTGCATCGCGACGCGTGGTTTCATCAACAATAACACGTAGAAACTGCAAATATTGAAGTGGAATATCATTGAAAAATACCAAATATCGTGTTTTCTTACCGATAAACGAACGATTATGAAGTGTCAATGGTCAGCCTTTATCGAATTTGAGCTCATTATCCCGATTGTTGGTACGTATCGGCTCTTTCCTATACAACATCATTTTTCACGACTATTCTTTTTATCTTTCGATTTTTATTGACAAATTTATTCTCATTAAAATTACATATTTTCTATGTGGGTATTCGTATCTTAATTTTTCTTCTCAGTTATGTACGCGATATTGCACCAGTTCAATATTGATGACGAGAGTACAGTTACCTTTGCATCTCAATACTCATTTCCGGTCTTAGCTTCCGGAAACTTCAAGGTCTTTTTTAACATCACTATCTACGAAAACCGCGATCTCGAGCCCGTTGAAGCCCGTGTGAAAAACGTTTGATCAACGTTTTTCTATAGCTCTCGGAAACAAAAGCCGAGTCATTGTTTTTGCAATGCAAATGGGAGAAAAAAGAAATTCCCCCGAGCCTGTTGGCACACGAAGAGATTCTTTTTGCTCCGATTTGGAAGAGCTACAATGCGTCACAATAAAGTATCCCCTTGCTCAATGTCAGACGGTTCGTTTTTTTTTTTGGCGAAGAAAATGTTCGAAATGCGATCGAGCGATGCGCCACTGTGTCGTTCTTAACGCCATGCGCGGAGGATACACGACAGTCGAGGGCCCAAAGTCGATTAAAAACTTTTTTATAAAATGTCACTCCTACGTTTTGTCATAGCGTCTCGTTTGTCATTTCAGAGCGTCGAAGCAAAGAGGTATCTGAAGAATACAGGGCGAACGTTTTTGCATATTCTCAATATTGCCCGAATGACCAGCATTTTTATCTCGTTTTGAGGTTAATTGTGGGCATGTTATTGCAGGTATTATTCTTGGAGAAACGTCGCCGACGCGAGAACCAAATTGCTGGAAGCTGTGAAACAAAGGCCGCGAATTAATTTATCGAGATGTCTTCATTACACCGCGAAGACGAGCAGATCGAAGACACTCTGGCCGATATTCGGCACGTTAAGTTTAGCAGCTGCAGGTGCAGCTAGTATCGGAGCTGTGCGTTTAAGCACCGGCAAAGCGTCTTGCAGCTCGGATTTCGACAGTCTTGGCCCGATAAGTCATGACCCGCCACAGGAGCATTTAGCATTACGGCGTTTCGTTAGATACCTCTTGCCCCACATATGTTTTTTTCTCATAGCTTTGACGGTAAGTCCGAACGTCTGGCCGCTCGCTGGCCTGGGATGGACCTTTTTTTCTCGTACCTACGGGATTTGCTACGACCTTAAAAGAAATAAATTTTGTGCATTAGAGCGCCTTTGTCGTGGCCATTCTGAACATCTGGATACCTCAGTGCGTCGGACACATCATTAATGTGATAACGAGGGTCAGGCTGGACGCGAAGACAGGCTATGATGAGAGCAACTCTATGACAAGCATTTTTCAACAGCTCGCAAATCCGGCCTTGAAGTTGGCTCGCATGTACGTAGCTCAAGTATGTAAATTACACCTACGATAAGTAGTCCACGGATCCCCACAATTCAATCGTGTAATTTTTTTCTTTGTCACTCTTTGTCCTTTTTCACATTACACGTACGGACACCTCAATCGCTGTCTCGCCCAGTAAAATAAGAAATCGATCTTCCACAGGCTTTCTTCACATTCGTCTACATCTACACGCTGTCGTGCGTAGGCGAAAGGGTCGCTGTGCAGTTACGTCAGGATTTGTTCAAGTCCATAATAATGCAGGACATCGCGTTCTTCGACAAGCATCGTACGGGTGAAATTGTGAGCCGTTTGACCAGTGACATTCAAGAATTGAAAAGCTCGTTCAAGACTCTCGTGTCTCAGGGCTTGCGAAGCGTTACGCAAATACTTGGATCCGTCGTATCGGTGATCGTTATATCGCCTCAGTTGACGGGGGTTATGGTACTGTGCATGCCGAGCATCGTATTCGTGGGTACACTGTTCGGACGAAGTTTGCGAAAGCTTTCCAACGAGGCGCAGGAACAAATATCAAAGTCCACCGCCGTTTGCGAGGAAGCCATTCATAATATGCGAACGGTAATGAGCCATGGTTGTAAACGAATAATTAGGGTAACTAGGCTTCGTTGAAATCACTCTTGAGTAGTGTAATATGTATAGCAAGCCTCTGAATTTTAGTTGAAAGTGTTTTTTCTTCATGAATGATGCTGAAGTTTTACATCAAAATGTTTACCAAACGAAGCAACAGTGGATACAATGTTTATCGTCAAAGTAACATTTCTGCAAGCCTCTTATACATCCTTAATACAATTGAATCTACATTGGCGTAGTTAGTATTTTTTTCTGGAGCGGGCCTAAGGGGGGCCTGGCCTCATAAAAACTGGTTTTGAACGCAATGATCTTTTTTAATCAAATTTACGTAATAGTCGATAAATACGTAACACGCATGAAATATTCAACTTGCCTTAATCACACGTTCGTGTTAACATTCATACCAAAATCTTGCAATACCTTAAAAAATAATCAACTAATTTTTCATCTTCCTTTAATCTAGTTACCAGTCTTTGAATTTCACTTTCAGTAGGTACTCAAGTAAATAACTCTGTTTTTTATTTTTTTTCTGCAAATCGGCCCAACGCATTTTGAGTTGGAATGTTTTTTTTTAACAATGTCCATATTCAATAGTGACCTACGAGAAAATCGTCCCTAAAGCATTGTGCTTCTAAGCCACATGTTTATCCGCCTCATGGCAGAAAAACTTCTCTCACAGCCGGCGGAACTCAATGGGAATACTATTGCTGCAGGGGAAAGTTTCTATAAGTTAGGACAGCACTACTTTTTAATGTGCTTTCTTAAATTTTCAGCCTTTGTTCTATCATTTTTCAATTGAAGTATTTTTTTCATTACCATCGGCTTCAGCTTCTAAAGCTGACATATCAATTACTACAATTTTTCTATAATTCTTGATGAAATCCTCTTCGTTCTTCATGAACAATTGAAAAAATGCATCAATTGCACGATCTAACGGTAGATTCTACTACTTGGTAGTAAATGTTGGTCTGCCATTTTTTTTCCGGTTTTGTATTGGCCGGGAAATCTAATGTATTGCCTTTCTCCCACAATTGACTTAATTGTGAAAATTGATTATCCATTTAATTCGCGTAATGAAATAGTTACTTTTTATACACATTACGAAATTACGATGAAGGTAATAGTTGAAATTTTATTCAATAATTTCTTTATGTCTGCTTGGGTGAAACTTAAATAAAATGAATCAATTATTGATTGACTAATTATAAAATGACTAATTATTTTGGATCGATTTTTTCCGGGGGGGGGGGGGGGGGGGCTACCCAGTCCCCACGGCTACGCTAATTTTTATATACATATGTGTTTGCATTCAATTACACAGCCCGTGTATGAAGGAGAAGAAAGTATTCTTCGTTTATACCAAGATACTGTTGTTTTCAGGTAAGGGCGTTTGCCGGCGAGGAAAAAGAAGTGGATTCGTTTAGTCGCGAAGTCGAAGAGGCATCATCGTTATACGAGAAGCTCGGCCTGGGCATTGGTCTCTTCCAAGCGGGGACGAATCTCTTTTTGAATGGCATTATACTCTCGACTCTCTACTTCGGCGGTCACCTGATGTCCAGCGGTCAATTGTCCGCGGGTGATCTGATGGCGTTTCTAATGGCGACTCAAACGATCCAGCGATCACTCACGCAATTGTCGCTACTGTTTGGAACTTACGTGAGGGGTTCGAGCGCAGCTTCTCGAGTATTCGAAGTACGTGCACATCTAAGATACACAGGATAATGTCCGCGGGTCGGAGATAGAATCGGATAAGAAATTTTATAGCGTTAACACGCGCGCAGTACTTGGACATGCCACCCGCGCCAATGATGGTGGGCGGTCGGAACGTCGACAGCTCCACTTTCCGGGGTGACATAGAGTTCAAAAATGCGCTATTTAAATATCCAACCAGACCGGATGTGTGGGTTCTGAAGGACTTCAATCTAAGTATACCGGCGGGCAAAACCGTCGCCATTGTTGGCTCCAGTGGAAACGGAAAATCAACCGTTGCGGCTTTACTGGAAAGGTCGGTCATACGAAACGCAAAAAAAAAATGTAAGCGACGCTATACGATCTTTCATCCTAATGATCTTCCCCAATATCGTAGAATGTACGATGTTGATGGTGGCGCAATAACGATTGACGGTACGGACATACGTTCCGTCGATTCGAGAGATCTCCGGGGTCGCGTGTTGGGCTACATCGATCAAGAGCCAATTTTATTTTCCACGAGTATCATGGAAAACATAAGATACGGTCGGAATGGAGCGTCCGACGAAGAGGTCTGCTTCATTACAAGTGATAAAATCCTATTCAGCGATTGTACGAGCTTCACGTTCCTGCAATCCAGATTTTCAGATAATTCGATAAGTCATCTTGTCCCGTCTTCGCTTTACACAGGTGATCCAAGCCGCCAAAGAGGCAAACGCGCATGATTTCATCGCGAACTTTCCACAAGGCTATGAGACCCGGGTCGGTGAACGTGGTGCACAGCTGTCCGGCGGGCAAAAACAGCGCATAGCCATTGCCCGAGCGTTGATAAAGAAGCCCACGATTTTGATACTCGACGAAGCTACAAGGTAATCATTCTTGCAGGCACAACCCCCCTCCCCCCCCCCCCCCCCCCCGCCTCCCGACCTTAATTATTTAGAAACAGATCTTTAAATCTGGTGAGTGGCATTGATGTATGTTGTTCAAAAGGTCTTTCCGAATGCATACATACCAGGTGTACAAGTATAAAATGCGGATAAAAAAAAACGTTAAATTCGGAAGAATGATAAAAAGTGCTTTATTCAAAGCACTTTTCTTGAAACGCCGAAACCATCGTTCACCGTATCGATGGAGCATGTTCACCATAAGCTTCTCGAAGTAATCGGTATGATTCAGCAGCAATTTTCTTCAAATGAAAACAAAAAATTAATGCTGTCCGCGAATGCTCTTTGTTCGCCATAAATTTCGACATATTGAACACAACAACACAACACTATGCACACACTTTTCCAATTTATCACTCGTGCGCGTCTGACACTTGTTGATGACACAACAAAATGGCGCAGTGTCAAATCTTTATAGCACAAACTGCATTGGTGCACCATCTGTTGTCTGAAATCCGCATTTCATACTTGTACACCTGGTATATTCAACTTTCATCGCGCTCAGTATTCCTTAAGGTGGGAAACCACTTTAGATGCTACAAAAAATCCATTTTTTTATTTCATAAATCGTTAGCAAAATATCTTAAGAATACACCCTGAAAATTTCAAAACGATATTCGGATTCCTTCTAACGGTATGTATATAAATGATAAAGACTCTCCGCTCAACTCCCAAGCGCGCACAGGTATCCACGAGCGCTCAGTTAGGTAGTTTGTTTGGGATTGTTTGCGTTTTCATAACCCAAACAAACCCAAACTCGACCGTTTGGCGATTAGCTCCAAAACATTTCCATTCTGGGTACAAAATAATCGAGGTAGCGGCATTTCTTGCTGCTATTTTATTCAATGAAGGAAATTCAGCCCTACTCATGGTTATGAATGAACTACAAATCGTAGTTGGCAGGCAGAGCTACGGATATGCCGAGCGAATGGATCAGATGAGCGTGGCTCGGCAAAATAGAAAAAGTCTATTAGAGACAAAAGGAACTCGAAAATCTCGTAAAGAGGAAATGAGTTGCATGAGGAAAAGGAAGGACTGTTGTATGGTGCTGGAATCGCTGATTAATCGGTAAGACACTTTATCATTTGATTAAACGCATTTGACTTTGAGTTTTTCGTTTGTGAAACTTTAAACGTGTTGTTCTCGAAACGACATTTTTTCAATTTGCGGGATTCATAACTCAAAAATTAATTGATGGATCATCTTCAAATTTGGAACACGTTTACATAATATAATTTATTAAAACCTGAATCTAAAGTTGGAAAGATCAGATTGTTTAAAACATATTTATTACTGCAAAATGCCAGGAAAAAAATGCTAAAAATCGATCATTTTTTTTTCATACACGTTCCAACATTCAATTCTCGATTTTTTTTTCAAAATTTAGATTCGTGTTCTAAAAAAACATCTCAAGAATGTATAAAAATTTGTTCGACTATTTCAGATGCGAATTGCGAGCTACACAATTCTCGCAAATCGACAACGACGATGAGAACACGCCAAGGGACACAGCGGATTACACCTTAATTAATGCATGAAATAACTTGAAAAAATTACCAGAGATGTATGAAAATATGAAAAAATTATTGTCAGAGTTGCGGAAATTTCCGTTTTTTTTTACAATTAAAAAAAATCCAAAAAATCATCTAATTTTCGGTCTCCTAAAGCGGTTGCCCGCCTTAAAAGGCTAAATGCATATTCCAATATTGTGAATACTATTGAATATTACGAACATCGCATTTCTTTCCCTAACAAACCTACGAAGTGGGTTTTTGCCTTTTTCCAAACTAAAGTACACGAGAGCCCGTGGTCAATCGATTATACTCATATTCCACATGAATCTTTTTCTTTATGCCTGCAGTGCCTTGGATTATGAGAGTGAACGAGTCGTTCAAAAGGCCCTGGAGAACGCAACTAGGGGCCGGACTGTTTTGATAATTGCCCATAGATTGAGTACCGTAATGGGTGCGGATACGATCGTTGTCCTACAACGCGGAAATATAGTAGAGGTAACGGCTCGTTATTACTATCATTCAAATAATTACGTTTTGTGTCAATATCGTGTTTCCGTTGAAACTGCAGATGGGAACGCACGCTGATCTGGTCGCGAAAAGAGGCG
Source organism: Ophion ventricosus (assembly GCA_963932345.1). Taxonomy (NCBI): domain Eukaryota; kingdom Metazoa; phylum Arthropoda; class Insecta; order Hymenoptera; family Ichneumonidae; genus Ophion; species Ophion ventricosus. The sequence continues at coordinate 17,652,333 of OZ010715.1, read as the reverse complement.
TCTACTTTAATCTCATTAGACAAGAGGAAAATGAGAAGCAATGACTGAATCGAGCTTAAGGCAGCAAACACTCTGTAAGAACTATAGAGAATTAAAAGCGCAGTTCAGTACATAAACGAAAAATGATTTTTCGTATATTAATTATCGGCCCTTGTATTGCTCAGCAATTTTATTTGAAACCCTTTTTTCCGATAAAGCGAAATGACACATACAGAGAAATTTCTCTGTACTGTTCCCTTGCGTATTAATGAAACAAACGTCACCGCCTGTCGCTAGATGACGGAGCCAAGGCACAGTATAGATGTATTCGTATATAATATATACCCTGTGTGAATGAGCGATACTCATATTTAAAAAAAAAATGTCAAGAATTTCCAACATCACGGTTTTTTGAATTTTTCACTGAATACAATTGTTCGAGTTTCAAAATGAGTATGTCTACCATGGGTAGATCGAGTATCACTATACGCAAACGGCGGATACAAATTTTAAATTGGGATGAAAATTACAGATCACCGCTAGAAACAGATGCAAATAGATATTGGAAGTAGTATTTAAAAGATTAAAAAAACAAACATTCTATGTTTTTCATATTCTCTACTATTTTTTTTAAATTCTTTAGACCTCGAGCATGGTTGTTTTTTGAGCGATTATCCTACTCACCCAAATTTGCACGCCATTTCTTGAGAAATGGAAATGTTAATTTCTTCTTCGAGGGGATCGAAAGGGACATAATTTAACTTCAGTCGGCCTCAAAAAAAAAAAAATTCTTCGAACTTTATCGCGCGAGGTGATTCAGCCTCATTAAAGAAGAGCTGTGTTCTCGAAGATGCGTTGTAGCTCGAGAGCTACGGGGTTGTTAAATAAAATATGCACGGGGAAAAATTATGGTTAACAAATCGAACAGTTTAGTTTGCATTAGCAAACGAACAACAGTGCGGTAAGTTAAAGAACAAAGAAACGCCAGGAAATATTTTTTTAAAATAAATCAGCGGCAACATTTTTTTCGTAATTCAAATGCATGTATTAGAGAACGTTTAAAAAGAGAGAACCAACTGTGAAAACGTCTTCCGAGGATCACCAATCCGATTGAGGCACTTTGTACGTGTCATTGTTGCTCTTAACAATGTTTATCGCAGCGCCATAGTACGGCATGACGTAGTGCGAGCCATCTGCCGGTCCGACGATTTGCGTAGCTATGAGTATCACGTCGCAGAACTGACCGAGGAACAAAAATCCTAAGGTACTCAGCTTCAGTAGACCGATCGCTGGATATCCCAGATAGAATCTATCAGCTCCGAACATTCCTAGGAATATCGATAGAAGCAAGGATGTCTCGAAGGAATATCCATTGCTGCAAAGAAACGAGAGTTACGGTAGTACATGCACAGCTCCAAGTTAAGAAAAAGTTTTACTGGCTTCACTGTGAAAATGTTCAAACGCCCCGATTTCAATTCCCAAACAATATTGATATTGAGAAATATATTTACACATGCAATAAAATCACTTGATTCTATGCCTTGCAATTTGGAAAATATTAAGACAGGACCAATCTTGACTCTGATAGCCTGGGCGAAATTTGAAAATTATTTATTCTCGCAGGAGTTTCACTTTTTTCTGGCCATTTTTATACGATTACTTGGTATAACTAATTGGTGGCCCTGAACGTGCAAGATCATGGATCAGAGCTAGTCTTCTGCTCACTAACTGATCATTTTCGTCGACTATAGAATTCTTATCGAAACATTTCATAGCAGGTATTCTTTTCAATACAGTAATACTCCGACTTACGCTACCTGGATCCATGCAGTTATTGATTTCTTGTTTGGCATCAGTGCCGCCCGCTAAATTAGTGTTTTTGTAGTCCTTGGTCTCAATAAAATAAAATTTAGATGTATTTCTATGCAAAGTTGTACCCCTTAAGCTGTACGACTTGAAAGTTGTATAACTTAAACGATTTTCGTCGGTCCCACCGATCGTGTTATTTCGGGGTATTATTGCATTTTCGTTTGCGAAATTTCTGCAACATGTTGCATTCCTTATTCCCATATTCATTTGATTGCAATACAAATAAAATTGAATGAGCGAACAATCATGAGACCTTGATAAAAGAAAACCATACTGAATTTCCTGACATTGGATTTATTGATTCAGCCTGAATAGCCAGTTCCTTTGGTTTAGTTTTTAAATGAAAAATTAGAATAGGGTAAACCGACCCGTGAATGGACGAATAACGACACTATAGGATTCAGATGGACTGTAAAATGAAAGCATAATTAAAACAAACTTTTTAATTGCTATAGCTAAGAAAAGATATTATTTTGATAGTAGAAAAAAAATATTCGAAGTAATTGCAACAAATAATATTGGAGGAATTGACAAATAAGTAGCGAAATGACAAAATCGCCAGTGAATGGACGAAATTACGAGTAAATGGGCACTCGACCACCAGTAAATGGACGTGTAGTGTAGATGGTTGGTGTAAAGGACAATGATTTATTATTTATTTTTATTAAATGCTATATTTGAAGATCATTGTGTTGCACAAAAATTATAATATTGTTATACATTGTTATACATATGAGTATTATATGCATCATTACGTACGAAATGCGCAAAGCTTTTTTGCATCTTAACGTGACATTCTCAAAAAGCTACCAAACATTGAACAGAGGAACAGAAAATTAAATTTTGACAAAATTTAAAAAATGATCGAAATGATGTGAAACTTTAAACGTGTTTTTCTCGAAACGACATTTTTTCAATTTGCAGAAATCATAACTCAAAAACTAATTGATGGCTCATCTTCAAATTTGGAACACGTTAACATAATATAATTTATTAAAACATGAACCTAAAGTTGGAAAGATTATATTGTTTAAAACATTTATTATTGCAAAATGCCGGGAAAAAATGCTAAAAATCGATCATTTTTTTTTCAAACACGTTCCAACATTCGATTCTTGATTTTTTTTTCAAAATTTAGGTTCATGTTCTTAAAAAACATCTCAAGAATGTATAAAAATTTGTTGGACTATGTCAGATGCGAATTGCGAGCTGTACAATTCCCGCAAATCAACAACGACGAAGAGGACACACCAAGGAACACAGCGGATTACACCTTACTTAATGCATGAAATAACGTGAAAAAATTACCAGAGATGTATGAAAATATGAATAAATTATTGTCAGAGTTGCGGCAATTTCCGTTTTTTTTTCACAATAAAAAAAATCCGAAAAATCATCTAATTTTCAGTCTCTTAAAGTGGTTGCCGACCTTAAAGGGTGTAGAGGTGCACTAAGGATTTTTCGATAGTCAACCCCTAAGAGAATGAAATGGGATGTAAAAGTTTGTATGGAAAATTATAGTCCTTGCGTGTATCAACTTGAAACTCGGTATAAATATTCTTCAAAACAAATAATAAAACACCTATTTTACAATTAAAAAAAACCCTAATGCAGGGTGCAACTTCTAATGAAGTTTCTATTGGCCAAATTCCACGCGGGTGACGCTACGGGCGGAAGCTAGTGTTAAATATAAATCAGCCTTCGTCCATTTACTGGTCGGTATATCCTATTTGCATGATCATGAAGTAGGTGCTAGTATTTAGATGCGCTAAACAATACACTGGGCAATACAATACATTGTTCGTGCGTCGTGTTCAGATACTCACGTCCACTTGCAAGGGATATCTTTTTTGAAGGTAGTGTTTTTCGTATCGGCGCAGATCAAACCTTCCGCCAGTAGACAGTCAACTGTAACAGAATTGGTGTATAAGTAATTCGATGTGTTGGTCGTATAAGTGAGAAAAATTTCATAATTTTCATCACCCAACGTATCGAGGATACCTTTGGCTTTGTTCTCTTCCGTGCAGCCCCGAGGCTGTTGAGTCTTCACATCAATCAAGTCGTAATTCGGATCTGGACAAATGTATTGTCCCATCAACAAATTATTGCAATCGATTTCGTAGGTCGGGATATCGGCACCGTTTCCGGAAGGAAACAATGCGATGAGCATCAATCCGACAGCTTTTAGGAGCATGTCGATCGTGTTTTATCGTCCATCGTTCCAGATACATTGAGATTATTGCGAATTCGGTGCCATTCGCGAACAACGCCAGTATTAACCTCGTTGAAATATTTCCACAATCGCGTAAGCACTTTTTATGCCGAGTTGCAATACACCGTTTCGTTCGATTACTGGCATTTGGTACATCGCCGAATTTATCGATGATTCTGTGATGATAGGCGCGTTGTTTACATCAAAGCATCGAAAATTCTTACATGTGGTGTTGCGTAGAAAAGGAGTGGGGGCGCGGAATGCATACGAAACACACGAAACCACTTTATTATAAACCTGTCGTTAGGTTAGTATTTCGTGGGCAGCAAAAAAAAAAGCAACATTCCAGAAATTTACTAGAATCTGTTTGGTGATTCAACTTTCTATTGGTCAAATGTTTACATCAAAGCATCGAAAATTCTTACATGTGTGTGCGTAGAAAAGGAGTGGGGGCGCGGAATGCATACGAAACCCAACGAAACCACTTTATCATAAACCTGTCGTTAGGTTAGTATTTCATGGGCAGCAAAAAAAAGCTACGTTCCAGAAATTTACTAGAATCTGTTTGGTGATTCAACTTTCTATTGGTCAAATGCTAGTGAGAACTAGTGAGTCACTAAAATGTTGCTGCCTATGAAACGCCATCATCATTCAGTGCTCAACGGCGGCGATGGAATTCTCATTTCCGTTCAAATCTTTCGCGCTCAACTGTCCGTTAATCCTCAACTTCCGTTATTCACAATCGAGTCAATTGAACCACCAAGAAATCATTTATTCACGACTAACTTTACTCAATACAATAATTCGCGATTGCTAAATTCTCCGATCAATTAAAATCATCGTTTCCTGAATTTATTGCGTCGCAACACTCGACAAACGAGTTGCATAGATCATTCCATTTTGACGTTCCGAGGATCGTTCTTCCTCTCTCGTGCGTTGCAGTGCTCTGGGGCAGACATGCTGTATCGTTCTTTGTAATATAAAGCTCGTTAAATAATCACGCTGTTTTGCAGACCTATTAAACAAAATGCCGAAGAATAAGGGTAAGCTGTTCGACGCGTTTGAGATTTGATGTGTTGTTTACTCGTTGATAATCGTTTGATGCGCGAATCCGTTGAAAAGCTTCGCGAACTTCGGGCACAATGTGGTTAGCTCGTAATAACCTGTGACAGCATCAATTTCGGTTAGCGGAATAGATCGATGCTCGAAAACAAAAAAGCCTACGTCACTCGCGAGTCTCGACGATCAAATTTACCGTTGAAACTCATCGTTTTTGGGCGTTTCTTTTTCTTTTATTTTTCGCAGGAAAGGGAGGAAAAAACAGGAGGAGAGGAAAGAATGAGAACGAAACTGAGAAGAGAGAGTTGGTATTTAAGGAGGATGGCCAAGGTAAGACGCGTTTCGCTTGCGTCTCGTATAATCGCGCGTTCAAGGACGTTAGAATGAAAATCGCTAGAAATGTTGTAACGACCCGAACGAACGTTTTTTTTTCTTTTTCTCGTTTGATGCAATGATGGACGACGCTTTTCGCAGAATACGCCCAAGTTACGAAAATGCTGGGAAACGGAAGACTCGAGGCTATGTGTTTCGACGGTGTTAAACGATTGTGCCACATAAGAGGCAAACTTCGCAAAAAAGTGTGGATCAATCAGGGCGACATTATACTCATAGGTCTACGAGATTATCAAGACGCAAAGGCCGATGTTATACTTAAGTACACGTCGGACGAAGCCAGAAATTTGAAGACCTATGGAGAATTCCCTGAAACTGGTGGGTCTTTTATACCTCAATTATTTTTTTTCCTCCGCACTTGCGATATTTCAAACGCTTCGTCCTTTGTTTCTAGTGCGCATCAACGACACTGTCACCTTCGTCGAGGATGGCTTCGATGAGGATATTGAGTTTGGAGACGAAATTAGCGACGATGACGAGGATGACGTGGACAATGTGAGTTACAATTTACCCACCTTTGATTTTCCTATACAAAGATTGAGTACAAAAATTGTGATTGTAGAAAAACTTTTGATCGGGCTTTCTGAACTAAAGTTTGGAATCACAAAACATGATCTGTATAAAAAAAAATAGGTAGACAGCCTTTTCTTTTACGATCGCCGTGACTACTAAAGATTCTATTTCTTAACTTTTTTCTGAAGCCCTCCATGATGAAGTTTTTCCAATGTTTAAGATTGATGAACGTAGAGCGGAAGCGTCGCACCCCTTAGGGGTTGCTTTTCGAAAAATCCTTTTTTAGTGTTCCTCTAGGCCTTTTAACATATTAAAAGGCCGGAACATATCTTCCGAACAGGCTGGAAGATATCTTCAGAATTTCATTGAGACAAAAGCAGGGAATTCGATTTCTCCATAAAAACTTTAACACCCGGTTGCGACCCTAATTAGGAGTTGTTAAGGGGGGGAAACCCTTCAGACGCCCGAAAATGAGTCATTTTTCATGAATTTTTTTAAAGGTGTTAAAATAATCGCATCAGTTTTTAAATTTTGACATCTTATTACAAATTTCAAGTGTTAAAATGATTATTTTTTTAAACATAACAAAATGGCGGCTTTATAAGGTATTCCTTTAGGTGTCTTTTGCGTGCTATTGAAAATGCTCTATTTATCTGATTTTTTCTATTGATCCGAAACAGAAATCTAAAATATTTTTCGATTATTGACATGTGTAGGGGAAGGATATACCTATAAAAATATAAAAAAGTATGAAATTAAAAATTAAATAGGCTTTTTAATAAAATTTTCTTATTTATGACCATTTTCTCGACAATTTTTACCCCAAAAAGGTCATTTATTTGCGCGATAACCTTAAAACTTTAGGTATATCCTTCCAATAATATTATAGTGAGAAACTTCCCAAAATTTCAGATTTCAGATGCCAGATCGATTAATAACTTTTTGAGCTATAACACGAGCAGTTTTTGAAAATGCAGTTTCGAGATAATCGCGTTTAAATTTCCCTTAGTTCACAGTATGCGGTCCGGGTGCGATCTCGACTATGTGCTATAACTTCGTAAATATTTCATATTTCGCTTTTTTCGATTTTCCAGTATACTCTCAATATATTATACTTTCGAAATATGTGAAAAAAAATCGATTTTTTCAACATTGTCAACGGTTTTCCCCCTTAAAAACCCTAAAATATTCGTTTTATTATTTATTCTGAAGAATATACAAAGTTTTAAGTTGATATACGCAAGGAATACCATTTTTTTCATACAAATTTTTACACCCCATTTCACACCCTTAGGAGTTGATTTTCGACAAATCCATTTTTAGTGCACCTCTACACCTTCTAAGGAGCATATCTTCATAATTTTATGTTTCTACCTTCAGCGGTTTAGCCCGTGCGTTGTCTATATGTCTGTCAGTCGTTCAGTCTTTGGTATTCTCTATTTGTGTACGTTTTGAGCAACCAAATGTGAGTCTTCAAGAGAGACCAATCTTTTTTTTCTAAACAACCTGAGAATTTTCAAAATAAGTTTTTGGCCTCACATAGTGACGTTCCCCCTCAAGCGAATATGATACTGTTAATTCATTGAAAACGCCTCTCAGGATCTTTCAATTTCCTACTTTCTAGATGTAATACCTTTATAAATAACGGCAAATTGCTTGTTCGCAGATCTGATTAACTATCGAGACAGTGCCGATGCTGTGGCCATTAGTGCGATGAAACGTCAAAGATCTATCGCCTGGTGAGATGCAAGTTGAGAAGGGGATGTCAGCGTTACAAAGTCGACTTCTGACAAAGTAAATATCTAATTGTATCTATAAATAAATGACCATGTTTTGATGTAACGTGTTGTCCGTTCTGCGAACGATTTTTAGCAAACACGCACTATTCGCTAAAGAGCAAAAGTGAGATCTTTGAAATGGTTCCAACGATATTCGTCATATGTCCTGTAGAGAATTCGAAGATCGTAAAGGTCTTCGGTGAAACAAAAAAAAAAGAGAAAGAAAAGAAAAAACAAAGAAACAACGTTGTCGCAATAAGTTTCTACGTCCGATCAACTCAATTTCATAGTCGATATACATACGATGAAAAGAGAAACGCTTATTTATTTGGCCGATCTTGATTGTCCGATTATCGCGTAATTAGGTAATTATGTTTCGACCCACTTCTTTTTCTATTCGAGCTCAAAGGTTTGTGGGCTTGTAGTTGAATTCATGTGGATGATCTTTATTGATGGTTCGGTTCTGTTCGTAGTGTATTCTAAAGCATTGTAAAATGGTATTGTATCATTGATTATTCTTTTTCAATAGATAGCCACAAATAACGATTGTTTGTAATAATCATATTTTTTAAAATCAATAAAACTTGTACAATTGCCGGATTCACAAGCGTTTTAATTCCAAAGTTATTCGACGATGCCCCCCCCCCCCCCCCGGTCACCATTTCAATCCTCTTTCCTTATCCTCCGCTGTTCTCTACTCGGAGCTAATTTGAGGAACGCTGACGAAGTACACACAACTCGAGAGGTAACATTTTATTTATTATACTGTCATCGATAGCTCTATCACACAATAGTACAGTATGCCATTGCTTTTGAACGGTATGACATAGCGCGGCACGTGTCAACGATGTCAATGGAACATCCTTTAACTTTGTTGTTTTCCTTTTTTAGCAGAGGGGTAAAAAAGCTTGATCGCTGAATTGTTTATATTCTCGTAATAATAGCCCACGAAATCTCGAATAAATCGTACAAAAATTACGAAATCCGTAAAGTGTGCTGATGCGATACTGGTACATAAATGCGTGTCGCGCGGACCGCAATGAGATATCCCGCAACTTGCTCGCTTTTGCATCGAATTGATATGAAATTTTCAACAAATTAGTGTCAACGTACAGCGGGTGTATAAGATCGTATTGTTCTAAATACGTACATGGACGAAGGAAAGGTTTTATACTCGCCTCGGTGCTCTCGCGTTTTGATTGATTATGCCACGGCGAGGTCGTGTGCTTGCCGTTTGCGGAAACGACTTAAGTACCAGTATCGCAATAATTCGACGTAGATTACATTGCAAGTTTTTTTTTGTTACCTGTAATCTGATTAGGAGCAATACAGTATTCAATTGAATGCATGTGATTGTGCCATTGGTCCTTAGGTAAAGGGAGGGCTCTAGGCAAGTCTATTGAATGCAGTATAACGGACATAGGTACAATATAGTTTTATCAATGTTGGGTGTGCAGTAATTTCTTTTTCGCTTTCTTTCCTTATTTATCCTTCGCAATACAATATATTATATATTAATATAATGTTTTCAACCTAATAAGGTTCATATATATATATATATATATATATGTATGTATATATATATTTTTTTCTTCATATGACTATCTTTATCGTAAACCTTCGAACCATTGTGACAACGAAAGCTTCAATGCCGTGTAGCCTAGAGAGTCAAGTCACCGATTATTATTTCCTTTTGAACATACAATTATTTTGCCTCCTGACGCCTAATTCATTATTATTTCACAAGACTTACACGATAAAATATTATTTTTAAGGGTAATAATTATCATTTAGTTATTTCTTTCGTTATTTTGTTGTTTTTTTTTTTTCGTTTTCGCATAAATAAAATATCTGCACGCCTCGTGAATGTGTTTAAGTATATAATTATGTATTATACGAGTACATTAGTTCGCTAAGAAAATAATGATAATGTACACAATTGAAAAATGTTCGTAAGATATTACCTCGAATAAGTCAAATTTACATTTTGTCATCATGATTGGCGAAAGGATTATTTCTCATCGCGAAATAGAGAGAGAGAGAGAGTAAACAAAAATGGCTCTTCCACAATTGCATTTACGTCTCGTGCGCGTGCTCTCTTTTGGCGCACCGTGATAGATAGCATTCGCTCATTTAACCTCAGTTCTATTGACTTTGTGGCAAAAGAAAAAAAAAACTCGAATGTCTAACGATTATTGGATCAACATCGACGTTTCTTAAGAAGCAATGCACCATCGAGCATTCTTTATATATCCTAGATGAATAAAAATTTGCCAACTGGATATTTCGTGCATCAATTTGTGTGTTATCATTCAGTATCTCTCGTCGGATGAGATACGTTAAATACTTCGTACGAAGAACAATCTCGGGCGATTCTCCGAAAAGATTCATGATTCTTTTTTTCTTCGCTCGTACGTTTCTTTAATTGTATTTTAGGATTTAAAATGTTCTCGTGTTCCATACCTAGATTATATTTTTTCGGCACAAGTAGAAGCGTTCAACGCGGACGGGTTGGCATAGTGGAGACTAGCGAGGAGCTAGTCAAACTAGCAATGACAGTGTTACTCGACGGAAAACATTGAAACGCAAAGCGAATAGAGTTATTACATAAAGAAAATGTGAAATTACGAAAGCCTAGGCCAATGTGAATGTACGATTACCTGTGCGTGACAGGTAAAAATTAGATTTCACACACATATATATATATATTTATATGCACGCGCGCGCGCGCGCGCGCGCGTGTGTGTGTGTGTGTGTGTGTGTATAGCTGCCTTTAGAAATGTAGAATGCTTCAACTTCTTTACACTGCGGCAGCTTAAAAACTGGGGCGTATTTCCACTTTTTCTTTTTGTTCGTCAAATATTTGTCGTTTTTTAAATCTCTATAGCGTTTAATATGTGAATTTTTGTTTTTATTTCTTTTCAAAATTTAAATTTATCTATCTCGTTGATTTGGCAGCGAGACGAGCGGCTTTACTGTCCTCTCCTCTCCTCCGTCATGAATTGATCCATAATCTTCTGCATGGATTCTGTGAGTTCGTCGGAGTCTCCGGTGGCGCCTGAGGCCACTGGGCCCGTTGTCGTTATAACTCGGGTTGTTCTCGTTACTCTGAAACATTATTGTTTCGATTGGAGTTTGATGCCCATGTTTTGAGTCATTTGTTGGGACGTGAAGTAGCGACGAAAAAAAAAAAGGAAACGAATATTCAGGATGATAATTAATGTATTTTATGAAGACAGTACGGGATTCATTTCTCAAAACCATTGCTTTTGTTTTTAACTTTTGAAATATTTTATACAGTGGGACGATCGAATGGAGCGATATTTGATTTTTTTATTACCTTTCGTTGGTTTCGGGGTCAACCTCGGTCGTAGTCGTCTCCATGTACGAGGGCTCGCTTTGTTGCATAAAGTCAGATTCTGTGTGATGAATGAAAAAAAAAGAGAAACAAAGAAGACCAGTGAATATCGGATATCCGCTTCGAGCGTTGGAAACAACGGTTGTGTAGTAATTCTTTTTTCTAGGCCGCGTATTCTTGCGCAAAGGCAAATCTGCGATTCGAATAATTCTCAAGTGATACATCATGCCCAAACAAGGGATAAGACTAGACACATAAAAAAAAAAAGTTACAACATTACGATATGCGTCTGGCAAAAACGAAATAGAGATCGCAGTAATTACCGAATCAGCCATAATCTCATACAACTGCGTTTCTCTTACTCTATTTCTTCTTCCCTGTTTCTCATTCGGCATGGGAGAACGGAAGTTTCCCCATGTACGAGTAGTGAAACGAAAGACTCATTGGATTATTTCGCGTCCAATTCATCGTACAAAAACAAAACATTTTTCAAGACTCCCGGGTAAAGGTGATTCCGCAGAAAATTTCCACACTTCGCAATCGAATCATAAACGGCAATTTTTTTTTCATTGAAAATATCAGCACTCAAAAAAGCGTTTATCGAAAATCATTTTTAGAAATTGAAAAAAAAAAAGACCAAACATTCCCAAGTTACTTTTTCCGAAAGATGAAGATTCAACCGCTCGAGGTTGATGTACTTTACTTATTTTAAAATAAATTGTAATTTTCGAAACGTAATATTTAATAAATATGAAATTTTTATGTTCATTGCCGGTGCATAGTCACTACGGAGGGTCGAGTATTTCCCCGATGAATATTAAACGACACTGTTTTTTAGAGGCAGGTACGTCCCATAAAAATTCATTTTCGATGTTTCGGTAAATCGTTACGTCGCTTTCGCGAAAGAAATTCATTAAAATCTAGACAATTTAATACAGCTTCTCACGGGAAATTGCGAATTGCACTGGCACTTGATTGTCAATGAGCGCGGTCAATATGTCATCGAGGGATATTGACTGGATCTAAATGTACGATTTTTCATAAGAAGCTGTGCTAAATTGCGTAGATTATTTTTTTTTCTCAAAAAAACGATGCAGCTCAATGTACGAAACTTCGAAATTCACCGTTTACTGGAAGTATTTGCTTCATAAAAAAAATCAATATCATTCAACGTTCATCAATCATACGCTCGACGCTCCTTAAAAAACGATAATCAGCACCTCTATAAAAATATTTCAAAAAGAATGTACTCTCTATATATTTACCAACAGTGGGAGGATTCGTTTCACAGAGGCGATCGCGATATTGCGCAGTGTTTGAATTATGTGGAGAATTACCCTACACAATTGTTACATTCCTAAAGGTAGCAGGGCGTTTTCTTTTTTTTTCACCCTCGATAAATAATACTGTGCTACGCGGAGCGAGCTTGTGTGAAGCGCTGACAAAGCCGTTTAATGAAGCATCTGGCAGTAAATACTCCGAATGCTTATTCCTCACCCACCTCTGTCTCCGTTATGGCCAACAGAGCGAAGGTGACTTATCTTACTGTTTTTTTTTTAGTCTTTCAGTACGAAAGTGATAGTTTGGGTACTCTGCCATATTTAAGGAGGGTATGTAGAGTAACTACGGCGATTAGTATTATTAGACGAATATAATCGAATCGAGTTTCGATTTTTCGGACAGTGTTGTGTCGCGAACCGCTTTTTCTGTCTTTTTGTGTGTTTGCTCGGGTGAACGGCACGCACACGCACACACTCACGGACCACTGATCACTAATGGCGTGAGTCTAATCTCGTATTAGTCTGTCAATATCTACGTTTTTTTAAATTAAACAGCGACAGTGTTAATTGAAACGTTACATGGACGTATTACAGAGACATATTACAATCTCGATTGAAACATTACGTTAGTGTGATCTACTTACTCGATATCGATAAACGGACGTATAACCACTTATAAAAAAACGAATGTAACGTACCGTTGGACGACAGAATCAATGATAAACACACGTACAGGATGTGTACCACGGGTCTCGATGATTTTTAAACATTTTTCTTTCACGAAGATTCGTCTAACAATTCTAATTTCATCCCTATACAACATGATCGTTGGTCCCTCTACACTTTAGCTTTATCTTGAGTTGCTTATTGTCGTATAAGGAGCTAAGAGAAGGTATCGTTAAAGTGTTCAGAAAAAAAGTAATGAAAATAAAAACAAAACAAACGAACAAATGTAAGACCGTGAAAAAACGGTACGTAGATTGAAGAATATGACACACTCGTCGCAGTGTCCAAAATGTCGTGCAGCGTGTGTGTATGTGCATATATATATATATGCAACGACAGCGATGCTTCGCTTTTAAGGTTTTTCCTTATATTTTCACGATGTGCAAACTCGCGCATACTGCGAGTCGACAACTGTGCGTTGAGAAAAAAAAGAATACTGCGTAATCAAAAGATTTAGCTACACCGACAGATGCAATTTCATATATACATACAGATTCGAAAAGGAATTAAAAAGAAATAAACATGCGTCTATTCTATGAAAAAAAATCCTATGCAATAACGAGTGCATGCATCGTAAAAACTAGAACGAGGCCATTAAATCGACGTACGGGAAAAATAAAGCTTGTGTACAATATATATGTTGAGCTTTGCAAACTAGTATAGTGGAACCAATTCTTGTACTTTTACCGAATCAGCCAAAGTCGCGATACTGTGTTTTTTTTTTATAGCGATGTACAAATAAGTTCCTCTCTTGATTCGCCGGCAGTGTACCTAAAGTCCCCTCCCCCCGTCCCGTCCAAGACATTTGTCCGAGCCGCGATAAAAGTTCCCTCGCGATGCACGAAGGGAATATCGCCAAAGACTAGTTAGTAAGTATACATTAAGGTAAAAAAAATGTTATATTTATATATATATATATATCTATATATGTATATACGTATTGTTTGATCGTACCCAGCTTGCCTCGGGGCATGGCTGGAGAGGGTGCGAATGGCGCGTTGAATTGTGTGTGGCTCCAGGATAAGTATAAGTGCTAGCAGGGCCACTAACACCGCGACCGCTGTGCTCATCCAACAAACACATCTCGCATTACCGTTAGTCTTCGTCCTAGGCACGATCCCTATCGGACTTCTTTGCAGTTTCGATTGGACCGTTTGTACCGAACTGGGCGCCGCTACCACGTATATATAATACAAGATTATGCTTCGAATCAAGTTGTCCAAGTTTCATCGAAAGACCACTGCTATGCGACAGGCAGTAAAACGATGTAGCGATCGGAAAATCGGCAGGTTCATTTATATAAAAAAAATTTTTTTATAGTATTTGTTTTTTACTTTATAATATTTATATTTTTCAAATTGATTCAACGTAACGCTACTTCATTGTACTTCCGTAATGAAGACTTTAGAGGGGCGATAAACACTCGAATGATTGATGATGATAGTACAACAAAGAGTAATTCCTCTTCGACCCATGAAGCTCCTATCCGCATGTGACTGCTCAAAGCCCCATACACGAAGAAAGGTACATACTGCTCGTGGCCAAAAGTTATACCGTTACGGGAGATACGTGTATCTTGGTAATACCGAACGACAATCCCCTGTGTGTGTGTGAATCCAATATACCTTAGGCTGTTTTTTTATTTTTATTTACGAATGATTTGAAAAAATAACCGCGATCGAAGTGCCTCGAAGTCAAGGCAACGTACGAACCAAATGTATTTTGACTTGATCAAGCGCAAGGAAAAAAAAGGAAAATAAAATTATGACACCTTGCGTCAACAAGCTTTGTTTTTCCGTGCGATATGTATGTGCGAGACGTTGACGTGCGTAATATTTGCTTCGTTCAAATTTACGCCGCTGCTCGCGCGATTGTCGGGTGCGCGTTATCGACCAATGGAATTAAACATGCAACGGCGTCTCACCAAAACCCCCAAGCGTTATATGTGTAACAGGCATGCGAGTGAAAATATTTCATCATTGAAAATCTGTGAATCTTATAAACGAACAGCGAAACAAAAGGAATAAAGATTGTAACGAAAGAAGAGAAAGAATAAACACTCGATTACGATAGACTTTTGATTTGTTCGGTCTGATATATAATATGTAAAATCCTGTTTGAGATTGTCGAAGAGTACAAGGAAAACGCGCGACCTCGAAGGTCTCGCGTTGAGTTGCGGTTTCTGCTAAGACGGCACAGCGACAACCCCAAAAAAACGGGGGAAACTTTGGTAATCAATTGTACGAAAAATACTAGTACGATTTACTTTGTAGTTGGTGTCTCGTTGATATACATATTGACGAAGGTACCTGTACAATTTGAAGCAAAAATCTAAGAATTTGAATAAATTGTTTATAAATGCTCGAAAGGTTGAATATTAAGATCGGACATGGTCCGCCCATCTGGTTTGACTAAAAAAACGAATTTAAATAATAAAATATATCGTATTCTTTATCTGACGGTGTCATTTCTTATCTTGTTCCGCAGATAAAATAAAATCTCGAATTTTTCTCATGATTTTTCGCAAAAACGTTGCATTGTTTGTTGTAATAGTTTGTTAATAAATCCTTTTTATCACAAAAAAATCAAGCGTAAAAAAGATAGCTAATTCGATTATCTTCACGAATACATTTAGGTTTTTTCGGGTATACAAAAACAACGGGTTAATTTAATTAGGTGGACCATGTAACTGTCAGTCTTTCGCGTAACGATAAATAACTTTTTGATTCATTGATATATTTTCTTCAAATTTTACGGATATCCCTGACAATGTCTATACCAATGATATACTAAAAACGGAGTTAATCGCACGAGTACTCTGCGTACAATTAATTCGCAAATATCCACCGTTTTTTGAAATGTAATTTTAGTTTGTCCGCTTAATGATGAAAAAAATAAAGAACGTAGGAATAAATAAATGACGTAAATAAAAATCGAACAAAGTGGAATTTGCGATAAAGAGAAAGATACCAAGTTAGCGGAATATTTACATCGCTTACTTAGAATGTTAGCTGTGAATGAGGTACCTTGGTCGTCCTCCATCGGAGAAAGTTCCGCGCCTTCGTGCAGTGCAACGTCCGAGCCGCTAGAACTTCCGAAAGTTCGGCGTTTGCTAAGGGACCTTCGCCTCTGTCTTGGCGAGCCTTCGCTATCGGTGTCGCTGTTAATATCGTGCCTCGAATCACCGTTCTTTGTATAAATATCACCGTTACCAGAGCCAGGCGAGATGTCCAGCGAGAATTGAGCCTCCCATTGCTCTTGCTCTTCCCTCGATCTTCTAACGTTCTCCCAGGGCATACCTTTATTGCCGTCTGACAAACGTTTCGAAACGATCGTTTCCGTCCACCCACCATCGTCTTTGCTCGATTTTACTCTCTCTATTGTTTCCTTGACTATCGTTCCGGTGACGTTTCGTCCGATCATTTGGAAATCTTCCTCGCTCATCATCGGATGACCCGTGCTCGTTATCAAGACTGTTCTTGTCGAACCCGAACCGCGGGATAACTCTTCGAGTTCCGGCGGCAATGTGCCCTCACTGAGGACCGTTGTCGTACGTTTCACCGTGTACGTTCCATCATGAACGTCGATCGAGTCATTCGGAGCTTCCGGTTCGGTCTCGTTACGTGACACGGTCCGTGTCGTACTCGAGACAACTTTACGCTCGAGCTCTCCGCCGTCCTTGAGCGTCGTGCTCGTCACGGTTGTTACAATTTTCGTAATCCCATCAATACTTGTGTTCATTATTTTAGGATCAGCCCTCATAGTGCACTCGATGACACTCGAAGCTGCGTCATCGAGGTCGCCTTTTAATCTCGAGCTCGCGACTGGAATTTTCGTCGATGATATCGGGCCATCGATAATGGTGGTGGTATTAGTGATGGTGGTGGTTGGCTTGGTGATGTCTTTGACATTAGAAAGTTTAGTTTCAACGTCACTCTTCGTACGCATGGTTTCACGCTCGGTAATAACGGTATCTTTAATGACGTCAGTTTCTTTAATCGTCTCTCTCACTTTCACCGGTATCTTGCTCTTTTGACTCATTGCCGGATCGTGAATCTCTTCGATCTCGGTAACTCGCACACCGGAAGTTCTAGCTTTGTCAGGTAATGAATTGCGCGACTCGGTCGTCGATTCGGACATTTTCATAAGCGGATCCGCGGTACGTCGGGACGGAGAGTTATCTTCAAGATCCAGGCGAAAATCGCTTCTTCCAGAAGACTTGCCGGAGTGACGCGGGGCGGGAACGGGTTGATTTGTTGGAGCGGAAGTAACATGCCTCTCTACAGTCCCATCAATCTCAGCCGATTCATGCCCTGACCCATCCAAAACAGGACATGGACAAGAACAGGAACGAGGGCATAAAAGCACATTGATACATACTAATAATCTCAAATGCTAAACCCTTTTCGGGATACGATCGAGATTTTGCGCGGGTCTAATGTGCTTCTCTTCTTCTTTTTCTCGTTTTTATACACGTACGTATTAATGGATCTGGGTTAGGTTCTTAGTTGGTATCAATATTGCGTTAGTCCGTTTATGAGAAAAAAATACACTCATGGAATGGTGTCTAGATTGGAGTGCTTGCTTTTCATCGAAAGACGCTGAAGCTTCGCGCTGATCGGTATGACTTTATGAATATTGAAATTTAGTGAGTCGCTTTGTGCTCTGTCAATAGGGAAATTAATAACTTATTGCAGCACGATTGTTTGACCGAGGCATCCAACCCTCCCCCCTCGAATCATCATCTTCCCATACAACTGCCGATAAATTTTCACATTCTCACGAAACTCAAACTTTTGATGAGAAGCACGCTCATGAAGTATTAGTCGGTGTAAAAGCGTCAGCAAGTGCTAACTATGGAAGATAAAGCTAAATATAACTGAGGGTACCATTAAAAGTAGAATCGTCTAATTTTTCGATATCGTCCTTTCTGTATATCTAATAATACTGGATTTGATAACCGAACTTTTTCGTTTTTCTTTTGGTTTTTTTTTCACACGTTACCTGTTTTTTCTATTGTGCGCGCTTGATCAGCGAGGACCTGCGCCCGTTTCACAGCTTCTTCGGTCACATCTGCAATTTACGACAGAGCTCGATGAATATTTGATAATCGGCGGAGGAAACATTGAAAGCAGTGAATAAACGGTGAATTAGATGAAATGATATGTCCCTGAGGGACACGGTTCGGTTCATGCTTCGCTAGACCGTGGCCTTCCTGTTAACCCCAACGATCCGTATTACTTACTGCACAACAATAATTTGTCGTATCTAGATTCTTTGGGCTATAAAAAAAGAATACAATTACAGGGGGAGGGCGAGGAAAAAATCGAATTATTTTGTGTAACCATAAACCACAGAACAGTGGTAAAAAAAAACGAACAAATGTTAAAGCTGCGAACAAAAACCTGAAAACATGCATTAAACTGAATTAAAAAAACGGTTATTTCGATTATTAAACGCAACAAAATGGACGGTATATGTATCGTGTTATGTGCAACGCAAGAAAAAAAATGATCTCTTCATTCGATAGATCTGACGGATATATGTATTCCAGTTATGATAATACGACAATTGGTATTGGCGGTCTAATATGCAACGACGAATTCAACGTCGGTCGGAGAGTATTAAATGGAACTTGCCACTTTTTTCCCCTAGACAATAATGGGTGAAGATGTGAAAAAATGTATTAATATGAGTTGAAGATATTGCAATCCTAGTGTGTTCGCGATGGCAAATATCTTCAGTCTGAGGAAAATAAATAGGCTTGTGTATTCGAGAGGGAGTTTGACGTTGTACATAGTCGTGGTGCCTGCAGTTAGAGGATTACAGCAAGTTATTTGATATATGTATGTATATGAGAGTGGTGCATGATTATTCATTTCAGTTGCCTTCATGAAGGTATTATAAACTGAATTTACGTAAAAGCATTAAACCAATAAATTAAATTATTTATGTTACACACAGCTGGTATGTAATATCTATAACACAATCATTTCAAGATACCTTTAATGCTACTGTCACTGAACTCGGCGGGGCTGGGTGGTGGGGTCGATGCCGTCCGCACAGACTTAGTTATGACTGTGGTGACGGTTTGACGCGCGCGAGGCTCGAGGTGCTCTAACTTGCTCGAAACTCCGGCTACAACGCTATTCAATTTTTCGTCCTTCGTAATTTTGCTCACTTTCACTTCCTTCGTAGGACTAATCTTTTGCGGAATGCGAGAAACTGATTTCGATTTAACGTCGATGCCTGATTGATCATCTTTGCTAACAGCTACCCTATCAAGAGGACCGAAAGACTCTAGCCTCGCGCCCGATTTATCGTCGGATGTATCGACTTCCCTAATCGCTTGATTATCTCTGAGTGGTGACGAGACCTCGTAAATAGCGGAACTACCAAACGTTTCTTTCGATTCTTTTTTAGTGTCTTCCCAGAATTTCGCCGTGGAGCCTTTGATATTGTCGGTTGCGTGATCGATTTCCTTAGCTATTTTATGAGTCGCTCCTTTAGCACCTTTCACGATACTGGATATCACGCCACCCTTTGATTTCTTCGACTTGTGAGACTTCGATTTGTCCATAGAAGCGTCACGCTCCAGAGAACCACGGGGGGAACTCGGTTCCGAAGTTGACGATTCGCTTAAATCGTCGCTGAATGATTGCTCTTGCCGACGAGAAGCTTCTTGTCTTGAGTCTTCGAGCAACATTTGAGTTGCCGTTTTCACATCTGGCCCTGGCTCCAATATTGAGAAGTCATCCGAAATTTGGGTCATTTTGCCGCTGACATCACCGCTGATCGGTTGACCACCCAAATCCGAAGATACTTCCGTAGTTGGTTTCGTCTTAACGACCGCCGTTTTTTTATCTTCGGATTTGTGTGAAGCCTGGCCACTCTTGTCGGGTGATTCCATGAGTCGTTTTTCAGCGGCGTGCTTCAATCTTTCTTCCTCCAGCGTGGCTTCCTCTTTAGTCTCGTCCCAAAACTCTTTAACGTCGTCGGTGACCTCGCCTACTGCGTGCTTTGTACTTTTTATAATGCCGGACAAGAATCCACTTCCTTTTGATTTTGCTGCGTGAGCATCCGTTTCAGCCTTTCCCTTTGCGGTATCAGGTACAGCGTTCTTAGACGTGGCATCTTTTACCTCAGTCGTCAAATTCACGGTGGTCTTTGCACTTCCTTTTTTAGCGACATCGTCTGCCTTGCGAGCAATCGGTGTCAATTCTTCATGCATTTCTTTCGTTATTGCTGCTGCGTCTTCGATTGTTTTGTAAAAGGTTGTTGAAGACTGCTGAGGAAATTTCTCGGCTTTTCCCTGTAAATCGGAAACAGTTTTATCCTTGACATCTTCAACTTTTTTCGCAGCTTCGTTAGCCAAACGACGCGCTTGGTCTTCCTCTTCGGCAGCTTCGTGCTTAGTTTCGTCCCAGAATTCTTTTACCTCTTCCGAAACATCCTCGACTGTATGTTTAGCCGTTTTGATTATGCCAGAGAAAAAGCCACCAGTTTTCGCTTTGGCCTCTTTCGCCTCTTTTGCTGCTGTTTTCGTTGCTTCGTCCGCGGTATCTATGACGGCATCCTTTTTCGCTATTGACTTGTCTACTGTCGTTTCGACGGTATGCTTGATTTTCTCGTCGAATGCACTTTTAGTTTTGTCCATATCTTCGCTCAGTTTCTTTGCTGCCTTGCTTGTAGTTTCAGCTGCGCTTGCTGAAGCATCCGAAATTTCTTTCCCAATTTTTTTGACAGGTTCAGACAATGCGGTTTTCGTAGACGAAGCTTTTTCCTTGATGTGTTTTTCTGCTGATTTAGTGTCGTCGGCTACTTTCTGCGCAATTGCAGCTGTCTCACTCACCAATTTATCAGTCGCTAAGTGCACATCAGTGGCAACTTTGTCTTTAGCTTGCTTCGTGGCGTGTGCAGTTTCATCGACTGTGTCTTTTATCTTTTCTGCTTCGGTAGCAGCCGTTTGCTTAGTTTCGTCGATAAATTCTGTGAAATCTTTCGAAGCTTCTTCCGCAGAATGTTTTCCACCTTTGAAGATTCCCGATAAGAAGCCACCCGTTTTTGCCTTCGCTTTCTTAACGTTATTTACTGTGCTGTCTTTCGCGGTTTCGGCAGTCTCGGTAACAGCTTCAGCACCTCCAACGATTTTGTCCTTCGCCGCTCTGGCATCGTCTCGAATTTCCTTACTTACGGTGTCTTTGGCTATCGAAGCTTCGGCTATCAATTTTTCAGCTGCATCGGTCGAAGCTTTTGCAGCTTTTCTTGAAGTTTCTGAAATCTTTTCACCAGTCATCTTCGCTGTATCTGATATTGCGTCTTTAGTAGCAATGTATTTATCTTGCATCTGTTTCTCCGTGGCTTTAGCAATGTCAATAGCTCCGTCTATACCAGACTTGGTTTTCTCCTCTAGCTTGTCTTTCGTTGCATGGATTTTAGAGGCCGCTTCCTCTTTGGTACGTGTCGCTTCTTTCGCAACCTCTTCGACTACCCGATGAGCTCGTTCTTCCTCATCCGCAGCTTCTTGTTTAGTTTCATCCCAAAACTCTTTAACGTCCTCGGAAACTTCTTCAACCGCATGCTTCGCTCCTTTGATAATGCCGGAAAAGAAGCCACCGGTCTTTGCTTTAGCTTTCTTCGCGTCTTGTTCTATGTCGTCCTTTGTTTTGACAACGGAATCAGCTGCGTCGTCTACTTTGTCAGCGATTGCGCCCTTAACTTTGACAACATCGTCGCTCAGTTTTTCGGCCGCATCGGTTGCCGTTTTTGTTACTTTTTCAACTGCGTCAGAAACATCTTCTTTGGCATGTCTTGCTATATCTGAAGCTTCTTCTTTTGTGGAGGCAGCGGTCGCTTTTACTTCTTGCTTCGCGGCTTCAACGTTTTCAGTTACTTTTCGCACTTCACTTGATACTCCTGGTAATTTGTCCTTCGCTTCACGATACACCTCGGTCACTTCGTCTTTCGACTCTTCAATGGATTTTGCAGCTTTGTCAACGGCATGCTTTGCGTTTTGTGTTTCTTTCTCGATTTCTCGTTTCGACTCATCGTACACATCTTTCGCGTCTTCAACCACTTCGTTCGTCGTATGTTTCGCTCCCTTGAAAATACCAGACAAAAATCCACCGGCTTTGCTCTTCGCCTTTTTACCGTCTTTTTCTAATTTTTCCTTAGCAACGTCCACACTTTCGCCGACAGATTCCGCACCGGTGATGGCTTTGTCTTTCACCGTTTTAATGCTCTCATCAATAGTCTGACCTGCAACATCAGCAACTTTTACTGTCTCTTTCCGCAATGTCTCGGACACGTCGGCTACTACTTTTTCCGCTTCGATCGCAGCGCCTTCACCTTTTTCCCCGGCACCCACGATAGCATCTGCCAATGCACCTTTGGCAGAAGTGATTTCGCGTGTTACCTGTTGTTCAGCTATTTCGGTCTTAGCGACACCTTTCTTCACTCCTTCAGAAACATCTTCCAAGAGTTTGTGGGTCGTCGATTGTATGCTTGAAACCGCTGTATCCGTGGAATCTTTCACGGTTTTTGCAGCGTCCTCAGCTGCCTGTTTAGCCTGTTCCTTCTCCCTTGAAGCTTCTTTCTTGGTTTCTTCAAGGAAATCCTTGACGTCAGTCGAAACATCATCCGCAGTACTTTTTGCTCCTTTGAAAATACCGGATAGAAATGAGCCGCCTTTAGCTTTTGCCTTCTTAGCGTCTTTTATAGCTTTATCCTTGGAACTTTCAACAGATTCCGTAGCAGCCACAATCTGATCTTTCACAAGCTTGGTGTCGTCAGCGATTTCCTGGTCAACGGTATGCTTAGCTTTTTTTGCGTCCTCGATGAGCTTGTCTGCTGCGCTGGTGGTCGCTGTACTAATCTTGTCTGCAGCGTCTACAACCTTTTCGGCAGTCGCTTTTGCTGCGTCCACAGCAGCATCTTTAGCAGATTCAGTGCTCTCTTTCACATGTCCTTTCGTAGCCTCAGTGAAGTTTACGATCTTCTGCGTTCCAGCTGAAATATTTTCCGCTAACTTATCGTTCTCACTCCGAAGATTGTCGACAACTTCATCTTTTGTATCCTTTACATGTTTGGTAACTGCTTCAGCGGCATGATGGGCCTTTTCTTGTTCGATCACCGTTTGTTGCTTGATGTCTTCGACGAATTCTTTCGCATCTTCTTTAGCTTCGTCCGACGCATGCTTAGCCCCTTTGAAGATGCCGGATAAAAATCCACCAGCCTTAGCTTTGGCCTTCTTGGCATCTTTTGCTATTTTGTCTTTAGTAGCGTCAGCGGTTTCGGCAACTGTTTCAGTTCCCGTAGTAACTTTGTCAGTGACCTCTTTCACACTGCCTTCAATCGTTTTCATTGTTGAATCCTTAGCCGCTGTGGCGTCTTTGCTTAACTCCTCAAGTGCATCGATTGTATCTTTCTTCACTTTTTTCGCGGTATCTGCTACCGTTTCTTCGGTAGCTTTTGCGGCGTGCGCAACCGTGTCTTTCGCTGATGTGAGTTTTTTTTCGACTTGTTTTCCGGCTGCCGTCGTATGATCAAAAACTCGCTGCACACCTGTCGAAGTTTGATCTATGAGTTGGTCTTTCGCAGCATGCAATTTCGACGCAGTCTTGTGCTCAGCTTCTTGAGCTATTTTCGCAGCCTCCTCAGCTTCGCGACGAGCTCGTTGTTCCTCTTCTGTGGCTTCTTTTTTCGTTTCATCCCAAAATTCCTTCACGTCTTCGGAAACTTCGTCAACAGCGTGTTTCGCTCCTTCTAGTATACCTGATAGAAAACCACGGCCCTTTTGCTTAGCGTTTTTCACCTCCGTCTCGACTGCATCCTTCGTTACGTTAGATGTGTCGACCACTGCTTCAGTTCCTGCCACCGTTTTTTCCTCCACTATTTTGACGCCCGTTTTGATTGTTTTGTCGGTGGTCTCTGCAACTTTTTTAGCTTTATCGCTTATTTTCTGTGCAGCGTCTGTCGTCGCCGTGCTCACTTGTTCCGTTACTTCGGATATTGTTTTCCCGGTTTTGTCGACTCCGGCGGCGATTTCCTGTGAGCCAGTAGAGATTTTTTCTGCAATAATATCTTTTGTTGCCGCTATATCAGCGCTTACTTTGTCTTTTACTTGTTTCGCAGATTGTGCGCTTTCCTCTGCTGCACGCTTCACTTTGTCTTCGGCTTTGACGGTCTCCAGCTTCGTATCGTCGACGAGTTCCTTGACGTCTTCGGATATTTCGTCCGTCGCGTGTTTCGCTCCTTTAAATAGTCCGGACAAAAAACCGCCAGCTTTGCCCTTTGCTTTTGTAGCATCTTTCATCGCTTTTTCTTTCGCGGCATCTGCTGTTTTAACTACAGCATCAGCTCCAAAGGCAACTTTGGCCTTTGCTTCTTCAACATCTTCTTTAATTTCCTTGCTTACGGTGGCTTTAGCCTTCGCTGCATCCTCCAATACTTTATCTGCTGCGTCGGAAGTGCTCTTTGTAGCCTTCACCGCAATTTCGGAAGCCTTCGCGCCAGTTCCTAATGCAGCAGCAGCTACCGAGTCTTTTACTTCCTTTATTTTATCCTCCGCGTGCTTTTCTGCTTCCTTGGTCTGATCAACAACATGCTGTACTCCTGTGGTCATTTTATCCTGCAACGAATCCTTGGTTTCTTGTATCTTCGAAGCAGCTTTGATTTCAGAATCCTCTAGTGATTCTTTGATTTCTTCGGCAGTTCGACGTGCACGTTCTTCCTCATCAGCAGCTTCATGTTTGGTTTCGTCCCAAAATTCTTTAATATCTTCTGACACTTCGTCGACCGCATGTTTCGCTCCCTTTATGATACCCGATAGAAAGCCGCCACTCTTGGCCTTAGCGTTCTTTGCATCCTTCTCCAGTGTATCTTTCGAATGGTCAATAGAATCGACGACAGTTTTCGCTCCTTTAGTCACCTCAGCTTTTTTTGTTTCGATGTTAGTTTTACCTCCATCGTATAGAGCGTCTGTGGTTTTGACGAGATCATCGCGTACTTTTTGCGCGATATCAGTTGTCGCAGCAACGGCTTTGCCACTACTTTCTGATATCTTAAGTTCCGTTGCCTTTGCCGTATCGGACAATGCATCTTTAGTGGAAGTAACCGCTTCTTTAACATGTTTTTTTCCAGCTTTAGCTTGTTCAACGACTTTGTCGGTAGCACTTGAAACTTCTTCGGTCAATTTATCTTTCGCTGAGTCAGCTGTCTCAACGACTCTCGATACAGTGGCTGACGTTTCTTTCGACAATTTATCATCTGTTGCTCGAGCTTCTGAAATCACCTCGTCCTTAGAATCTACCATAGCTTTCACAGTTGCATCTATCGCACGTTGTGCCTGTTCTTTCTCGTCTGAAGCTTCGCGTTTCGTCTGCTCCAAGAACTCTCCAACATCCGCCGAAATCTCGTCCGTTGCTTGTTTCGTACCTTTAAATATGCCGGACAAGAAGCCGCCACCCTTCACTTTAGCTTTCTTGGCATCCTTCGCCACTTTATTTTTGGCTGCCTCGACAGTGTCACTTACCGCTTCAGATGCAGATTCGATATCTTCTTTCGCGGATTTTGCGCCATCTTTAAGTTTTTTGCTAGCCAAATCCTTCGCTTTAGCAGCATCCCCTTGCAGTTTTTCAGTCGCATCGGATGTAACCTTTGCCGCTTTGACTGTAGTTTCCGAGATTTTTTCTTCAGTCGCACTAACAGCTTCGGAAATTATATTTTTTGCGGATGACATCTTCTGACCCACTTGATCTTTAGTCGATTGTAATTCAGTGGTCGCTTTATCTTCAACATCCAGTACTGCCTTTTCAGTTTTTTCGGCTACTCTATGCGCTCGCGCTTCTTCTTCAGCAGCTTCTTGCTGCGTTTGATCCAAAAATTCCTTAACTTCTTCGGAAACATCGTCAACTGCATGTTTCGCAGTCTTGATTATTCCAGAGAAAAAGCCTTTCGGCTTATCTTTTTTATCTCCCCTCTCTGCTTCGGCGGTATCAAGTACCGTTCCAACCTTAGCTGGAGCTGTATCTTTTGATGTTTGTATGTCACTTTTGATCATGTTACCAAACGCATCCTTGGTTTTATCGGCATCTTCGCTGACTCTAAGTACTGCATCTGTTTTAATTTTAGAAGCATGCGATATAGCATCTTTTGCCGAAACAATGTTTTCTGCAATCTGTGTTTCTGCTGCTTTAGCATTATCGAATACGGTCTGTACGTCAGCGGTGGCTTCCTTTGTCGCTTTACGTACGTCCGAAGAAACCTTTTCTTTAGTTTGTATGGCGGCTTTTGTTGTTTCCTCAGCTGCTTGTTTGGATTTCTCTTCAACTTTAGCGACCTCGTGTTTAGTGTCCTCAACAAGTCCCTTAACATCTTCGGAAACTTCATCTGACGCGTGTTTCGCTCCTTTAAATATTCCTGTCAAAAAGCCACCAGCCTTTCCCTTTGCTTTTTTAACGTCCTTCGCCGTTTTATCTTTAGCGGCATCTGCAGTTTTAGCTACTGAATCGGCTCCCGCAGCAACTTTGTCCTTTATCTCTTTAGCACCTTCCTTAATACCTTTACTTACGGCAGCCTTGGTCTTCACTGCATCTTTTTCTACATCGCTTGTCGCATCGGACGTAGCTTTTGCTGCCTTCTTCGCAGATTCCGAAACCTTTTCCCCAGCTGATCTGGCAGTGCCCGCTATTGAATCTTTTAGAGACGTCGCTTTCTCCTGTGCATGCTTTTCTGTTTCTTTGGTGTGATCAATAACAACTTGTACACCAGCAGTAACTTCATCCTTCAATGAGTCCTTAGTTTCTTGTATCTTCGAAACGGCTTCAACTTCAGTATCTTTCGCAGATTTTACGATATCTTCAGTTGTCCGACGCGCACGTTCTTCTTCTTCGGCAGCCTCCTGTTTAGTCTCGTCCCAAAATTCTTTGACGTCTTCTGAGACTTCATCAACGGCATGTTTTGCACCTTTGATTATTCCTGATAAGAAACCACCACTCTTTGCCTTAACCTTCTTGGCCTCTTTCTCCGCCAGGTCTTTAGCTGCCTGTGCAGTATCGCTAATGGCTTCGACCTCTGTAGTAACTTTGCCTTCAGCTGTTTCAACACCTTCCTTCACTTTGCCGTTTAGTGTATCTTTAGTTCTTTCAGCTCCCTCGGCCAATTTGTGTGCTGCGTTTGTTGTTACTTCCCCAGCATGGGCAATGGTTTCTGATATTTGATGATCCATTCCTTTTTTCGTTTCGGTCAACACGTCTTTAGTAGAACTGAGTTTATCCTTTACATGTTCTTCAATGGCTTGTTTAGACGCCGAAAGGTCCCTTGGCAATGTGTCTTTCGCCGCCTGAATAGTTGCAGCTTTTTCTTTGGCAGCTTTCTCAGCTTCAGCTATAGCATGTTTCGCCTCTTCTTCTTCCTTCGCAGCCTCTTTCTTCGTCTCTTCAAGAAATTCTCGAACATCCTCGGCAGCTTCATCCGCTGAATGCTTGGCACCTTTGAAAATACCAGACAGGAATCCACCAGCTTTTCCCTTAGCTTTTTTAGCATCTTTTACAACGCTGTCCTTAACAGCCTCGGAAGTTTCAGTCACAGCTTCGACGCCGGCTACAACTTTATCCTTTGCAGCTTTGGTGTCTTCTTTAATCTCTGCAATTGCCGCGTCCTTGACATGCGTAGCGTCCTCACCCACCTTTTGGATCGTATCTGCTGATGATTTGACTGCTTTGTCAGCAGTTTGTACGACTTTTGCACTAACGGTTTTCGCTGCGTCCGATGCTGCATCCTTGGTGGAAATAGCGGTTTCTTTAGCTCGATCCTTCTCTGCATCAGCTTGATCAACAACTGCCGTAACGCCGGCGGAAATATTTTGCGATAATTTGTCTTTCGTATCCCGTAATTCAACAGAAATCTTTTCCTTCGAATCGTAAGCTGCCTTACTCGCTTCTTCGGAGATCTGTTTTGCCTTGTCTGCTTGTTTCCTACTCTCTTGCTGGATCTCTACGGCAAGTTCTTTAGCATCGTCCGAAACCTCATCCGCAGTATGCTTCGCACTTTTGAAAATGCCGGAGAAAAATCCTCCTGCCTTCGCTTTAGCTTTTTTAGCATCTTTCACCAAATCCTCTTTGGCAGCGTCTACAGCTTCTGCGCTCGACTCTGCTCCGGCCACGATTTTGTCCTTCGCTGCTTTAACATGTTCATCAATTTCTTTGCGCGCAGTATCCTTGGCTATAACGGCTTCGGCGCTCACTTTTTCCGCTGCATCCTTGGTGGCTTTCTCAACCTTGGCCGCCGTATCTGCAAACTTTTCTTTCGTCGTGGACACTGTCTGCGGTACTACTGTCTCTGTAAGAGAAGCAGTAGTCGTTTCTGCCTGTGCCATCGTCGCATTCGCTTCATCTCTGACTTTTTTAACACCGGTAGAGACTTCTCCTGCAAGTTTATCCTTTGTGTCCTTAATATCTGCAACAATTTCTTTTTTCGAATCGTCGAACGATTTTTCAGCGTTCTCGGTTGATTGTTTCACTTTCGCTTCTTCTTTCGCTGCCTCTTCCGTGGTATCATGAACGAACGTTTTGATGTCCTCGGAACTTTCATCAGCAGCATGCTTGGCGCCTTTAAAAATACCAGATAGAAAGCCGCCGGTTTTGGCTTTGGCTTTCTTAGCATCTTTCACCGCTTTGTCTTTCGCTGTTTCTGCACTTTCGGCAAGAACTTCTACTCCAGCAGATATTTTCTCTTCCACGACTTTCGCATCGTCTTTGACCTCTTTAATTACAGCTTCCTTAGCCTTTGTGGCCTCCTTACTCAATTTGTCTGTCGCATCAGTCGTAGTTTTGGCAGTTTTAGCAGCAGCATCTGACATCTTCTGTCCAGTTGTTTTCATGGCGTCGACCGCTTTATATCTACCGTCAATAATTTTCGCCTCCACATATTGTTCTGCTGTTTCAGTATGATCAATCGCCTTCAGGACATTCTCGGAAACTGTGCCCTTTACCTTGTCTGTCGTTTCGACAACTTTGGTAGAGGTTTCACTCGTTGCAGTCTTGACTGATTTTTCAGCTTCTTTAACGGCGAGGCGAGCTTGTTTCTCTTCGTCTGCAGCTTCTTTCTTCGTATCATCCCAAAATTCTTTAACATCCTCGGAAACTTCTTCTACCGCGTGCTTTGCGCCCCTCAAGATACCATACAGGAAGCCTCCTTCCTTGTCTTGCGATTTAAGTTCAGCTTTTTCAATTGTGTCCTTGTCCTTAGAAACATTGACAACTTTTGTTGCCATCTCAGGCTTTTGGGGATCCGCTTGATAGGGGTGAGCCAATGCATCGGCAACATTTCTCGTGTCTTCCAAAAATTTGCTCGTGGCAATTCTTACATCTTCATCTCCACTGTCAAATGAACCATCGGTCGGTAGACTTTTCTCTCGAGACTTGCTTCGCCTTTTTAGAGTGGATTTAGGGCTCTTGAAAATACCAAAAATACCTCCTTTCTCTTTCACATCGGAATCATCATGAGATTTTCCATTCGTCGTAGCGTCTACCGTGTTGACAACGCTCGCGTCAATGTTTTCATTTACCGTGACGGGACTCGAGGCACGCTTAACCGGGCTGCTTGCCCGAATCTTCCCATCCTCCGGTGAAATCGGTTTTGTCTTACTCTCTTCCGTAACCGATTCGTGCAGAGTTTCCGCGATGCGTCTCGTGTCCTCCAAAAACTTGGTGGTAGCGTCTCTCATATCTCGCTGTTGCTCTTCATCTCCACTCTCGAAAGAGGGTTCTTTCGACGTACTTCTCTCTCTCGAACGGCTCTTCTTTCGACTCTTGAGCTTTGGACTCTTGAACATACCGAAAAAGCCTTTTTGCTTTCCTTCGTCAGACGTTTGCGAATCTTCCAAATCGCCCGAACTATCTTTGGAGCCAGTTGAAGTGGTCAGTGCTGGCTGAGTTGTCGACCAAACCCCATTTTTCTTATCAGCTTTTGAATCTTCAAGCTCACCTACTATCTTCATCGATGTCGAGCGTACCTTCGTAACCAACGGTTCAATAACATGTTTTCCTTGATCTCCAGATTTTTCCTTGACTACAGCCACGTTGTACGATGAACCGTCGACTTTGTCTCGAGGAGTGTCCATGATGGTCTCCGCACTCGCGACAAATTTGTCGATTTTCACGTCAGTTTGTTTTTTCAGTTCAACCTGGTGCAAAGCAGGCACTTGCATTTTTTCAGCGCTCCTCCTCGTGTCATCAAGGAATGTACCAGTCGCGATTCGAAGTTCTTCATCGCCGCTGTCAAGTGATTCGGCTTTCGACGAATCTTTGTCCTTCGAATGACTGCGTTTCTTACCTTTCGGGCTTTTGAAAATTCCGAAGAAGCCACCGCTTTTTTCTTTGGTATCATCCTCGGAGTCTTTTGATCCGTCAGTCACAATCTCGGGCTTGTCTTTGCCTTGGTTCTCCACCACCGATAGACTTTCATCAATGTTGTTCAGATCCGTTCGGATCGTTGTTGTTACCTGTTCGACGGTGTTTTTGGCATCGTCCGCAGTCGTTTTAGCAAATTTAACGGGTTTCTCCACCGCGTGCACCACTTCATCACGACTTGAGCGAAGATCATCGACGATAGGGCGAATTTGTTCTTGAACAGTTGCTTCACCGTCTTTGAAAATTTTGCCCGCGTCCTCATTTGCGCCCTTCAACAAAGTATCTTTCGTTTTTTTCACATCGGCCGACGTTTGTTTCGTTCCATTCGTGATATTTTTTTCGAGAGATTTCATCGCTGACACCACATTATCTTCAATACTTTTTAAATCGCTCTTTCCGGCTACGACAATCTTCGGTTCGACCACTTTGGCGGAATCTGCAATATCTTTCGTATCCTTTTTCGCATCTTTTACACTTTTCTTAATCTTCTCCTCGACTACTTCGGTTGTCTTCTTCGCATCGTCGGCTGCAGCGTCTATGCTCTCTTCAACCTTTGGCTTCGAACTTCTAAAGAAACTCGAGAAGAAACCCGGTTTGCTTTTTTTATCTTCGTCATCATCGGTCTCGATTGAAGCAGGTTTTATTTCCTCGGATGGTTGAGTTTTGGCATCCTCCTTAACATCACGTGTGTTTACAGTTTCTTCCATCGACGGGTGAAAGACTGCAGCGCTTCGTCGTGAGTCTTCAAGAAAATCGGCCGTAACGTTCCTCACGTTGTACTCGGGTCCGGAAATTTCGATAACCGGAGGCGAAACGGAAATCTGAATCTTAGCAGCTTGCGGAGCAGGTTGATGGCCCGTATCCGCGCTTCTCCTCGTATCCTCGGAGGATTTCATCGTAGCACTTTTCGGCTCTTCGTCACCGCTGTCGAAAGACGCGTCCTTAGAATCCTTAGACTTGCTCTTCTTGATCTTCGGTCCCTTGAATATACCCGAGAATATTCCACCGGATTTGTCCTTTTGCTTCTTCGATTCACCGTCTATCTTTTCCTTCGAATCGTCCGCCGATTTTTGAACGTTGTAGACAACTTCATACGCGGTTTGTTTGTCGTCGTCATCGCTTGGTTTGTCCTTATCCGAAGTTTTCTTAGTATCCGACTTGAGAATGCCTTTGATATCCTTGGATTTTTGTTTTCCATCATCGTCCCGAGGTGTCGCGTCCTTGGTCGTTTTATCGGCAATCTCTTTGTCCTCTTTTGACATCTTTTCCTTTTCGCTTTCGTGGCTCTTGCCTTTGCTTTCGGCCAACATCGTAGCGCAGTCTGGATAGACTTTGGCGATGCTCTTGGCCACGTCCTCTTTGGCACGATCGGTTGTAACGTTTGTGTCAAACGAAACCGTTTGCCCGTGCACTTTAACATCGTCATCGATCAGTTGGATAGCCCCGCGTAAAGGTTCGCCCGACCGACTATCCATTACCGTAACGACCCTTTCCTCGGTAATTGGGCCTTTCGTAATGACAGTTTTCGTAATTACGCACTCGTTCGTGGATGGCGCCGTAGAAATAATTAGCCTACCGTCCATCGGGACACCCTGATTCGAACCGATAACTGGATCGCTAGTACCGAAGTAATGTGTTTCACCGACCGGAATAGATTTATCCACGGACTCGGCAATTACCGGACTATTGTATTCACGCACAGTGGTCGTCCTCGTAATAACGGACTGTCCAGAACCCGGGTCACCCTGAGTAATCACAATAGTTTTCGTGGAAACTGGCGTACCTTTGGGTTCCTCTTTACCCCTTATGGCCCTACGTTCTTTTATGATCAAAGGTTCGATACTGTCGATTGGTTGGGGTACAGCCGTAGCGGAGTCGAGCTCATCCACAATAATCATATCATCGACGCGAGCTAAACGCTGACCTAAAGCACCTCCTGCCTCATTACTCGATCGCGCGTCATCATGATAAACCCCCGACCACCCTTCCTTTGCTAACTTCTCCTTCTCTTTTTCCGCGTCTTGTATAACACCTGTTAATTAAGTATTAAACATTTTAGGCATCGAAAAACATAATAAACATAATATCGTCACAAGTGTTTGTTTTTTTAATACTATTAAAGTGTTTTCTTTTTTTTCAATATAATCTCGTCATCATTAGTGTAAGCTCGCTGGCTGAATATATTTGCCCATTAACGGAGCAGCAGTTAAACTTCGCCGTGGTAATTGTGCTTAGTGTTCGTGCTGTGGAGCAGCTATCTTTATCAGACTGAATGTATTCTCTTGTTTAATGAAGTCTGTGCCGTGATATAGATTATGATTTTTGGACAAAGTTAACGATAATATGAGCAACGAGTCGATAAGTTATTTTCAGTATGACCAATGTTTGAGATTTTGTATTAATTCGGAAAAGCATGTCAAATATGCCTTATTGCCGATACAAATGATTAGAACAGTAACAAGAAGTTCATTGCTCTGAAAATCTCCGCGCACACGTCAGCGAATCCAAAGTACCGTTGGATCCTACATAGTTATGCCTGTCGAACGCAAGTTACATTCGGTTATATCGAACGTCAGAAAAACGTTAACGTACACAATTAGTTCGATTATTCAGTACTTTTATCTTTATTTTTAAATTTAATCTCGATCGCATTTAACGCTGCACGAAAATATCGAACGCCAGCATTAATTAAAAATCGTAACGGGGTCAGCGACCCAAAACGACAGCTGCTCCGTGCGCCCACATAGCCAGTTCATGCAACGCCAAACAATTGCAGCTTTATACCTTTGCTGAAAAAAAAATTTACGCGGAAATGCGAAAAAGAAGAGATAGAGATAGAGCCAGAGAAAGAGAGAAAAAGAGCATTAGTGTATCCATATAGAATGTATTCTTATATCTTGGTAAACGGTCGCTCTACCGACAATCACAATGGATTCACGAGTGATGCAAAATAATATTAAATAAATCTGATCGTAATGATGTTCGACAAGTTATACCTAATGAACGAAAATGAAAAGAAAGTTTTTAAATTGTAGACTCCGGCACCGGATATTAATAACCTGCTGATGAACATGTAATATCACAAAGATAAACGCTGTATGCGAGTTCGTTATAAAAGCCGTAAGGTTTCGGCTGCCCTGTGACATTTAAACTAATAAAAAATCATCCATTAAATTATAGTAAAAAAAAAAGGATACAACTCATATCGCACTTGTCACACAGCAATAACGCCGTACACTTTGATATTTGGATTTAGAAAAAAAAACAGATATCTCGTTGTGCCTATATTGATTGCCCGTTAAACGTTTTCGTTTAGCTTTTATCGTATACGGGGTATTAAATGGTCAAAAAGAATTCACGAATTAAAAAATATATTGGTATATAATTACAGATGAGCGAGCATTCCAGATTTGCTTAATTTATTTATCTACACAAGTAGTATACATGCTTTATAGAGTTACTATATATATATATATATATATATATATATATATATATATACATATATGTGTGTGTGTGTGTGTGTGTGTGTATATATATGCAAGTATGTGTATATATATATCGTGGATTCTTTGGCTAGCGAATTACTCTCTCATTAAGCATCGACAAAACTGTTTTCGATATTTTCCAATGAGTTCCAACCATTCAAATTTCTTATTTTCGTAAAAAAAAGTAAGTCAATTCGTTTTTTGGATTATCTGGAGAATTCAAAAGAAGAAAATATTTAATTAGAAAATTGAAGGGACAAAGTGTGAAATCAGAACTTTACATCAATATTGACGCTTTGGAGAATTATTATCGACAGTGGCAACTTCGTCAACTTCATAGAGCAATTTTCCAATTTTCATCTCAAGGGCTATTAAAAGCGTCTCAAAAATGTAAAAATAATTAATTCTGGGGAAAACAAAATTGAAGGCTGAAATATGAAAATACTTTTCATGAGGCGAGCCTTGAAATACTTGTCTTTCATGTCGAAGCAATTGTTCGTTTCTTGAAACAAGTACCCATTTTTTGTACTGCATTTGAAATATATATATATATATATATATATATG
Source organism: Ophion ventricosus (assembly GCA_963932345.1). Lineage (NCBI taxonomy): Eukaryota > Metazoa > Arthropoda > Insecta > Hymenoptera > Ichneumonidae > Ophion > Ophion ventricosus. The sequence goes on along the minus strand of OZ010715.1, from coordinate 17,617,701 downwards.
CATTTCTTTATTTTATTTATGTCTGTATTTATTTCTTATTTATACATTCATATTTGTAGGAAGAGAGACAGAAAGAGAAAGAGAGAGAGACAGAACGACAGATAGAAAAGATAACGCAAGGAATGATCCTCACAGTTTATTTACATTAAAAAAAAAGATACCCGCTGCTAAGGCAAAAAGCATTGCCCCACAACCCATCGCAACAGATTTGTTTTATCTTAAAATAATAAAAAATAGAAGAAATTTACTCACCGTCCACCAGTCGGTTGGCGTCCTCGTAAATCCGTTGTCGTTTTATACCGTCGTCATCTGGTATCTCGTATGACTTTTTCATCATTGTATCCGAGGTATGACACTTGTGAGCGACATAGTCGGCCAAATCGTCGCAAAATTCTTTCTCCTCGCTGGCGTATTTATCTTTTATGGGGGTCGAGGTACCGTTGAATACAGTGCCGTTGGTAATAGTGACATGCTGCTTAGCTGTGGAGTGCAAAATATGTGTCTCGCTAAAAAAAATGTACGAGTATAAGAAGTAGAGAAGAAAACATATAGAAGAAAATAGAAGCAACCCGGCAGGAGCGATAAAGTCGCTTTAGGAATTAGGGCACGAAACCCCTCCGAGAATTTATCTCGAGTGTTCATTCGTCAATTTTCGATATCACTCTAAAAACGACCAAGATCCTCGTAGCCATGGAAAGTACTCATAAATTGTTACAGCCATTCACCACATCCCGCGTTTCAGATTCTTTGCCGCACAGATAACACGTCACTTACGTTACGCCTTGAACGTCCTATTTTTTCCCTCAATACATTTCCTACAACACGACTCGGTTACACGGAAGGTGAAACGGTCAGCGATGATAAACCGTAAGGAAAGGCAATCAGCCGTATTTGACGTCTAACGTGTAAAGTATTTGCGGTGTTATGATCGCGTTGTTCGTCCGAGAAAACGGTGACTAAAAGCCGCGTGAGTGAGCTGTGATTCAGTGCTTCTCCGCTGCTCGTGGTAAATGGCGAAAGTTATTATCAAGTATTACGGATCATCGCCTTTAATTTGTGAAGTGACATCATAATGCTTCCTTCAGTTGGCGGCAAGTTAACACTGCGAAGTTTCTACTCCTCACGTCGATGCGTCAGAAAAATATATTTGTGCGTATATATATATACATATATATATATGTATATATATATATATATATATATATATATACACGCACACAGACACAATTTTAACGCGTGACAGATTTTATGTTCGAACGTCAATACGTTCCAATAAAAGAATCGATAAGACATTCAGGTAGTTGCATATTTTAATCGACTTACTCTGTTTGCGCGTCACGTTCCCCATACTGCTGAGATCCTCGACGGACTCGGAATCCTACAAACGTCGAAACCGTCGGACAATTAAGACACGAGATTCTCAGCTGATGAGGTAATGTCGCATTCCGCGGGAACAATAGTGGGAAGTGGATGTACTAATGAGAGGCTCGTGAATTTAAGCCGATGGAACGTCTGATAATAAAGCTCTATTGCGTAGTTTCGAACGATCGTTGTTACACTAACGTTCAAAAGTTTAGAAGCTGTCTCCTTCGCGACTTTGGTCGGTACTCTCGGTCGGGAAATTCTTTGAATGTTACGCTTAAACTGTTCCTTTGGCTTTGCTGGACTTTGCATGAGCGTAGGATTCGTATAGGATTGTTTTTGGAATCATTTTTCCAACGACTTTCCTTACATTTTTGACCGGGAGATTCTTTCATTGTTTTCTTTATATTATTCGTTTGGCTTTCCTAGACTCTGCTTGAGTTTGGGGGTTTTATAGGATTTTAAAAACAATCTTTCGTTTGATTGTTTTTAATTTCCTTATGGCGTCGTTAAATATTGAGTAGGTTTGATTTTGTTGTGCAATTTTCTCGTTTCTTTGAGCACTAGGAACGTAGAAAAATCGTAGAATAATATAAAAAGGACGAAAAAAAGGTGGAATACAAAGTAAAAATGTAAATGGTATGAAAAATTGTCATACCCTCATTCGATCGGGTTCCTCGTAATCCGGATCCAATTTCGGATCGAGAGTGCCGTCGCGTCGAAGGGACGAGTCCCTCGACGGACCCAATTCTTCTTTCAAAGAATCGAATCCAGGCTGATCGAGTCTCACCCTCGCGACCGCTTTTTCCACATCGTCGGTCACAAGTTCGACGTTGAATATACAAGTCTTGACGATATCCTCGCGACCAATCTTATTCAGTGCCTTTTCAAGTGTGTTGCCTGCAAGAGAAAAATTATATATTTTTTCTTTTTCCCCCCTAACACCAATCACCTCGAGAAACTACTAAAGATAAAGCGTTGCGAACTGTGTCCTCGCTAGGACAGCTAACAGTCAAATGCAACGGTGGGCGTTGATTCGGGCTAACGAACCTCGTGCACGCGCAATTTGTCCGTGCGAAGGTGGTGCTCGATTAAATATTATGGAGAGTTCGCTCGTGTAACCAGCTACGGACGAATTCTCGTATTCCTGATACAGGGATATAAACATTTTCACTGCTCCGCGAACTAATCGCCCGACTGCGGATACCCGAAGGATTCACACCATCCGATATGAGCGATGCACAGTACAATTATTTTTCAAGTCTTCGAAAATCCGCTCACTGATACTCGGGTCACAAGAAGTGGATAAGAATGTCAAAAAAAAAAAAAAAGAATAATTACTCAATAAACGAGAAAATATTTCTCGAAACAGAAATGTGCAATTGGCCGCGTTGTATTTTTTGAGAGGCTCAAAGCGCACAGGGTGCACCACCTTCGTATCGTTGCGTACACTGAACTGGCGTTTGTTTTTCGTTTCTACTCGATAATAGCAATGATGTTGTATTCGCGCGATTGCGACAGTAGAGGCGAATCAATTGGTGAGAGCAAAAGTTGAAGAGGGAAAGGCCGGGGGAGACGGGACCACGTGTGTTCTACGCCACGCATAATAATGCCCACGGTGAGATCATAAGCTACGCTGCTGCAGAGATCCCAGACGTTCGACTTTCGAGCATTCTTTCTCTCGTTTTACCTCGAACCCAAACTGATTTCTCATTGCTTAATCTAAGTTTTTTCTTTACGTTACTCTATATCTGCTCGATGACCTATCATTGATTACTTGTTTTTTTTTTCTTCTTCTTATCTTCGTTTTATTTTCGGATTGTATATTACTGGAGATTACGTTTATATGTTCATCTATAAATAACGATTATTCACAATTTCCTGTTGGGTGTTGGGCTCCCTGTTGATCGGGGCCAAGGTCATATCGTGTGAGTAACGCGTCATTTCGATGCATTCGATTCAATAACAACAAGCGCTCGAGAGGCAATCGTATTTTTATGGCGAGGCGAGAGCATCGTCATCGACAAATTCTTTTAAACTCGTGCTTCTTTTTTTCTTATGACACATTAATGAAGTTATCTCCTTGCAAAAGGTCGAGGTCAACAGGTTCGAACGAATATTCGAGAGGGCGGAATTTCGGCAACTCGCTGGATAATCGTGTTTGACATATTTGAAGAAAAAGGAGGGGCAAACATCGAAAAATGATTTTACCGGTTGCTTTGTTGCCATTTCCCTGCCAGAGTTTCAACATCGCTGCCGCTTGAAGAGGAGGCTTTCCGGGATGTTCGTTCTTTATCGTGTCCACCTCGTTCGGCGACACGTTCAATTCTTCGGCCAATTTTTCCCAGTCGCGATCCAACAGGTTTGCGATGTCCGTTAAACGGATGGTTGCTCTGTGGATCGTGTCGGGCCTGCCTGGAAAATTCGCAATTTTCGTTCGAACAAAAAAATTCCTCGAGGAATCAGACTTGGATTGATTCCAAAATATTCTATGATGTTTATAATGTCATGAAATCCTGTAAAAGCATGAAAAATGTCGTAAACAATGCGAGTGTACTGTTTATAAAATTTACGATTCTGCATATTCATCCTCCGCATACTAAATATTCGCGTTAATTATAATCTGAAATTCACTTTTGGGCATTCTCATTTTCCAGAATGCAAATTTGTTTTTTTTTTATCAACCAGAAATTATAGGACATATGGTGATGGTTCAGGAACTGCTTTCGGATTTTTATGATCTCGATTTAAATGAATCGGTCAGCAATAAAGTCAGATTTTATACTCATTTTTATAAATGATTTCTTCAATAAATCAATTTTAATTATATTGGGTCTATGCATAATTCCGTAGCAAAATTCTGGCAGATATCGTTCGCAGTTGTTTCTCCGCGCGCATATGCGTCAACCATATGAAGTGTCGTATATTAAGTGAAAGCTGAAACTTGTACCGACATTTTATAAAAGTATCCATCGAGATCCGTGACATATACGAAGTTTAATTATATTTTGAACATGGAACGAAAAAAACGTATACTTTCGATGGATTTCACTTTTTTACTTCCCAAAAGGCAAAAACGCGTCGCAAACTCATAAAAAGATATGCGCCGTGCACGGAGAGAATGCCGTAAGTGAAAGTGTGTGCCGGAAGTAGTTTGGGAAATGTCATTGTAGAGATTTTGATCTCCAAGATGCTCCTTGCTCCGGAAGACTGGTGACTACCGATGTTGATAAAATCAAGGTTTTAGTTGACTCCGACTGGCATTTGATGACTACAGAGATCGGACATAATCTCGATAATGACCGAACAACTGTTTCGAGACATTTACGGAAGTTTGGGATGGTAAACAAGTTTGTTTGTTTGGGTGCCGCGCGAACTGAGCGAAAATAATTTAACGGACCGAATTTCTTCCTTCGATTTGCTGTCTAAACGCCATCAAAACGAACCATTTTTAAAGCGAATGATTACAGGCGATAAAAAGTGGATTGTCTACAACAATGTCAGTTGAAAAAGATCATGGTCGAAGCTAGGGGAGGCTGCTCAGACGGTCGCAAAGACTGGATTACACCCGAAGAAGGTCATGCTCAGTAGCTGGTAAGATTGGAATGGAATTGTTTATTATGAGCGGCTGCTACTCAATAAAACGATTGATTCGATCAAATACTGCACACAACTGGCCAAATTAAAGTGATCAATCGATCAGAAGCGGCTCGAATCGGCGAACAGAAAGGGCCTAGTGATATTTCTCTGATGACCGGGCAAAAGTTATTGCGGCTTGAGTGCACCTTCTTGCCCCTTCAGACTATCACTTGTTCCGGGCGCTACAGATCAGTTTGAATAATAAAACCTTCAGTTCCCTGGATGTCCTCAAAAACCACTTGGATGACTTCTTCGCCCAAAGATCTCAGGACTTCTATGAAAGAGGGATAATGAAGCTCGTGGAGCGATGGCAGAAAGTCATTGAACAGAATGGAACAGTTGATTAAAAATGAGATTGAAGTTCGCATCATTGGAATGCAACGAAAATGATTATTTTTCAATCGCTCGAATTTCTTTTGCCGAATATTTGTTACGAAAATCCTTTAATCATTCTTTTATTCGCTCATTTAGAGATCTGGAAATTGAATCTGCAAAAAAGATACTGTAAAATAATCAAAATGAGGAAGTAAAAATATAAAAAAGATTTTCGTTGTATTCCAACGATGCAAACTTCAGGACTATGATTAAAATGGCTTCTGTTTTGTAAATATTTTACGTTTGAAATTTACTTGATTTTCGCTATGATATTATGCATAGGGCCAATATTGATTGTTGCTTCTTATTGTTTTTATTTATTATAAGTTGTTATTCTTATAATAATTTCTCATTATCATTATCATTATTATTTTCCTTGTATTAATGGATCAATGTTCCTTGATGAATGCATGTTTATAAATAAGTTTTACGCGGCATTCTTGTACATTTTTTTCATTATATGTGAGAATATGAGAACGTCCCATAAAATGGACGCAAAAGTACCGTATATAAAAATAAATAATTCTTCAACGAGTTGGTGCATCGACTTCAAATTTTCAATACGCGCTTACTATAAACGAAGTAATAATGCATTCATTTCGTATCGCCATGCCTTTCGGTGAATCCCATACATCCTTAATTCACGGTTCAACGTGCCTGTGGCGGTACAAATTGGAAGCGTAAAGGTAGAATCCGACTTACTTATACCACCGTCTCTTAAGAAGCTGTAATTCTTCGACAATTCCAAAAGATCCAACTCCGAGTGTGCCGCTTCGGGTGAAATTTTTTCCGGTAGAAGTATATTTAGGGTGCATATCGGTGTCTGAGGTGGTTCGCCTTTCGGTACTTTGGGCTCGCTCATGAACATCATACGTCCGACCATGTCAGCCGCATCGGGATCTTTGACCCTCGCCGTGAACGGCACACGGTTCTCCTTAAAGGCGCGGAACGGCAGTTGCAACTGTTCACCGCTCTTCATGACGGGAACCAAATTTCCGGCGAATTCCATGTATTGAGTCTTGCCCTCCAGCACCTTCGGGAGAGAACGAACAACGAGGCGAACGACGGGGAGTTAGCATTAAAACCAAATAACATTTTTCAATAATAATGAATAGCGGCATTGCCAGTCGATGGAAAATGGCCTGGTGATACTTTTATCTCGCACCAAAAGTTTGTTGAATTTTGTTTTTCGACCGGATAAATTTGATTTCGTTTCGACACGATATTGTATAGAACGAGTTTGGCATTCGGTGTACTTGATACGATAAGAAAGAATTTGATAATTATATTGCGGCTACCTCGACGTCTCGACTCTTCGCGACTTCCGTGAAGTGTTCCTGATGTTCCAACGTTTTGTCCTCCTTGTCGTCGGTCATACAGAAGACGCGGAGTCGCGCCTCCAGTGGGTCAACGCGTTTCGCGAACACGACGAATCTGTGAAAGCACGCGACGAAGTTCTGCTGAAATTTCTTGTCGAGATGCATTGATCGTGCGAATTACGAGAATCTACATATGATACATTTAATTTTGTTTAACCTTCCGCCGTCACTGGTGATCAAAATGACTCTTATGTCCTGTGCCTACATAGACCTGGATGATTTGTTCTCCGACCGTTTGAACTCTTTTCGAACCAACAATATCGATAATTATAAAAATAACAATAATGATAGCAATACCCGCAAATACAGTCGTATTACAGATTGCACTGTGTAAGTTCGTTTTTCTCTAAAGTACTACATTTTGCGAGCTTATTTAGGTCATACTCATGCATGTTCATATACTTTATGGGAAAGAAAAATATAAATATGTAAGAATAAAATGGATAGGGTCCGATAACGAAAAAAACCTCACTTTCTGGAATACAATCATCGACAATTTCCTCGAAGCCCTATCGTTCGATTCTGCAAGTTTATACATTTGTCTTTCCCATTGCGCGGCGTTCAAAGTACGTTCTATAATTTTTGGGATTCCATCGGAAGTATATCGATTGAATAATCTATGCATGTTAGAGGGTAGAGATTTTTTTTTGACGTAGATCCTACGTCCAACAAAAGTTTCACTTCGAATTTTTAACAAGTTCTATTGCATCGTTCTAGAGAAAAAAAAAGTAGAGCATTTAACACAGGTTCTCATGAAGGATCCCGCGTTGAGCTGGAACGTTGTCAATAATGATCAATAGCGCAGTGAATGTGTCTGAAAGAAACATTAACTGCGGCTAAATTGAAGATTTTTCACCGTAAACTGTACTAAATTGTTAAAATGTTTTTTTTAATCTTAAAAACGATGTAGTGAAATTTATCGAACCTTTAAAGTTGATTTTTTAGCGGACATTTTTGCATCAAAAAATAAATCAATATCCTCTGACATTCGTGAATGAAATGAACGATCCTTCATAACAATCAGACCGGATCCAATCGACATTATTTGGGTGGGTGACGACGGAGGGTTATAAAATTCGTATTTTCCACGTTTTCCCTGGTCCTCCACTTACTTAGCCATGAACGGTACATGGGTAGCGTGTGTGTAGAGTTCGGTGGCCATTCGCGTTGCCTCGGTAATATTTCGGCAGTCCATGAGCCAAAATCGTGCGGACACGGTGGTCGTAAAGGACACGCAGTCCTTGACGAATGTCAATGGCGTTGACCCGGTCACATCCTCCCAGACCGCCCGAGACTGACCCCCTGAACGACATACATGCCAAGTCCAATAACATTATTAAAATATGTCCGTGCATAAGATACACCGACGGTGACGAGAAGGCAGTGAGAAGAAGACAGAGTGAGTAAGTGAGTGAGTAAGTGAGTGAGTGAGTGAGTGAGTGAGTGAGTGAGTGAGTGAGTGAGTGAGTGAGAGAGAGACAGACAGAGTGATTCGTGTGAATTTTTTTCTCTCGTTTTCGCGATCCACGGGCCGAGTACGTTTCCGACTATTGCATAAGAACGCGTTATTTCAACGTGTAGTCCGCAACGCGAAGGACGTCGATATCTCTATCTCTGCATGCAAAAAAAAGAAAAAAAAATTACATAAATATTTTCGTAACGAAATGCCGCAATCGTACTCGGACGAGGATATTTTCTTTCATTCGTGCATATTCTCTCCTCGTTGACTTCATCTTCTTTCTTTTTTTTTCTCCTCATATAGTCACGTGTGCTCTTGACGAGATTGTGAAAGTAACAATAAAGTGTCATCCGTATGATAATGCTTGCGAAATAATGAGAGCGAAAAAATCTGTAATGGGCTCTTGAAGCAATGTGTGTGAGGCATTTTCAAGCGTTCGAAAAATTATAATCGATATATAAACGAGTGTTGAATTCCTGAAGCGATAATCTCGTTCGTACAAGAGGGTACGCTTGTATTCAACTTATTCGAGCTCTCGCCCCACCTTTTTCCTCTCCAAAACCCGTCGCGTTTACGATTATTTCTTCTTTTATTCAGCAGCCAAGATTTTCCTCCCTGAAATCCATTTCGCGTTCGACGATTGGGAGAAGGAAAAAAAGAATAATAACGCAAAGGCGAAGGATCCGTTGCACGTAGAATGCACGATGATTCATTTAGTTTTCCAAGATACTTCGTTAGTCGCGGTTGTGGTACGATAGTTGGACTTTTTTATTTAGTTATCACTCGAAATGGGTATTCAGATATGCGTTCTTCGTACGTGGCAACGAAGAGTCGAATACGTAATACAACATTTATCCTCTAAGCAAATAACGAGTCAAACGAATATGTGCTGAAACAAAAAACTATCGACTTAAAGTATGACAATGAGCTAGAAATATTTAAAAAGCTTTTTTTTTATCTACGTTAATTAATGATCCATACCTAAATGACTCAATCCTAACAATACGCAAGCATTAACAATGAATCACAACAAGATATGTATACAACAATGGTACTCGAATAACATGTTTTCTATGGAACACATGCAGCTACCATCTGCCTTGAGTATCTCTGCCCGATATTGTACCCTTTTGTCTGTTTGCATTTTTGTTTTCTTCAAAATATATACACATATATACAATATATTCGGGTGTGTCGGAAAAGAGAAAATAAAAAATTGTTCGACTCTTATCCGTTCAAACATTATTACTATGTATAAAAAGAAAATCATGCCGAATTTGAGCTCGGTGACCCAAGCCGAAATAGTAGCGCCGGATTGTTCTTTCCCTGTTTGGTTTACTCGAAAAACCCGCTCTTTCCGTTAAACTTCAATAACTCAGTAACAAATTAATATTTCCCGAATCAGTTTGAACATTCTTAAAGCTAACCCGTACAGCTTGCAAAAGGTTCTTTAAAAACCATGATATCATTATTTATCATAATTTATAATTATTAGAAAACTGCATGTAATCGTGTCAAAAATAAAAACGGATTTTTTCGAAAAAATGTAATTTCTGTAAAAACGATCATATCGATATACAAGGGTAATTTGAAAAGTTTCCGGCCTCATTAACAAAAAGTGATAGTAGAAAAAATTCTTTTGCCCCCCGATAGATGGCCTTGATATATGTAAACCGTAAAAATTTCGTCATTCTGATCATTACTTTGTCTATGGCACTTTTCGAAAGTTGTCAGTTGACGTTTGTCAGCAATGGAGAAAACGGAGTATCGCGCCGTGATGAAGTTCCTTCATTTGAAAGGAAAAAAGACTCAAGAAATAAAAGACGAGTTAAACTTTGTATACGGTGAAGCCTCCCCTTCGTTTACAGCGGTCAAATATTGGGTGACCGAGTACAAACGTGGTCGTACGAGCATTTTAGACGACGAACGTTCCGGGCGCCCGAAAACCGCTACAACTGACGAAATGGTCGATTTAATGCATCGAGCTGTGATTGAATACCATCGATTGACTGTTAAGGATATTGTTGAGGCTTATGGAATATCATTTCAACGGGTGCTCAAGATTTTACATCAAGATTTGAATATGAGAAAATTAACCGCACGCTGGGTGCCGCGCTTGTTAAAGATCTACCAAAAGCGCGTACTGGCGGACATGTCGCGCGAGTGTCTTAGCCTGTATAAAAAAAATCCGACGGAATTTTTGCGGCGACCGCTAACTGTTGATGAAACCTGGATACACCATCATATGCCCGAGATCAAATAACAGTCTATGCAATTGATTGTGGTGGGGGAACCAGCTCCGAAGAAGGCAAAGCTCTTTGCAGGAAAAGTGATGGCGACATTTTTTTGGGATAGCCATGGAATAATTCTTATCGATTACCTTGCAAAGGGTGAAAGAATCAACGGACAGTACTACCCTGCATTGCTGGATGAATTGAAGGCCACAATTAAGAAAAAAACCTCCGCATCTGGCCAAGAAAAAAGTCCTGTTTCACCAGGATAACGGCTCACACGTGTGTGGTTGCGATGTCAAAATTTAACGGATTGAAGTTTGAATTGCTCCTAGACGCACCCTTTTCGCCAAATCTAGCTCCCAGCGACTTTTTTCTGTTTCCCAATTTGAAAACAACATCTCGGGGGGGGGGGGGGGGGATATGGGTCAAATGCCGAGGTGGAAGACGCTGTAAACCAGTATTTTTCGGGTTTAGTCAATCAATTTTTTTCTGACCGCTTGAAAGGTTGGGAGAAGGGTTGGACCAAATGTATTGAGTTGAAGGGAGACTACGTCGAGAAATAAATTATGCTTTGCTTCAAAATATGTGTTTTTCTTAAAAAGGTCAGAAACTTTTCAAATTATCCTCATAAAAAAAAATCTTTCCAAAAGCTGTAAAAGCCAGTTTTCAGAATCTTCAAACGTACTTGAGAAATATTAATTAGCTGTTGAGTTAGTGAACTTTAAATCTACAGAGCGAATTTCCTGTATAAATTCAGGGGGCACATCCGAGTAGACGGCGTAAAAACTAGATGAATTTTGGGCATTATTATCTCAAAAACTATTTGTACGATTTCATCCAAGCTTGTTTTATTTGAAAGTATAAATATTAAGGTATACTGACAATTTTTAAAATCAATATATATCGGTCTGCGGTCGCCCTGATTACATGCAATCGGTTGATCTCATACAAAAATTTCAAAAATATTCTTGAAATGGAATGTATAAAGCCCTTCATATCGTAGGACTTTTTAAGAAAAAATGTTGTTCACAAAATGGCGCCTGATTGAAATTTACATTCATTTTTCAACCGAAATATCCAGCCTTTCTGGCTTGATAAAAAAAATGGAGTAAAAAAAATCCTATGATGAGAAGGTCATTACATTTTCTAAATCGTTTCGAAATTTTTGTTCCAGATCAACCGACTGCATGCAATGATGGGAACGCTGGCCGCGAGAACAGCGCTGCCGGTCAATATATATTTATACAAAATTTTGTCAATATACCTCAATATTTATACTTTCGAATGAAACAAACTTGGATGAAATCGGACAAATAAGTTTTGAGATAATAATTCCCAAATTTCACCTATTTTTCCACCATCTACACGGGTGTGTCCTCTTAAATGGGGATATACATTATGCAGCTCTACGATTTATACTTGAGTCAAAGAGTTGAAATTTGGCACGAATTTATCTTATACCCCATAATATTTGTTCGAAGGTGCGAGAGATCAATGTTTATCTTTCCACACGGCCTAATATATGCATATGAAGTACGTACGTAAATGTAAAAAAATAAAATAAATATATGCGTATAAAGTTCATAGAAAGTACATATATGCTTATGTACGTTATATGAGCGAAACAATTGTACGGAAAGAGATGTTTCGGTAAGCTGGTCGCCGCTCTACGGTGTTACGCGCAAGCATATATTACCAGTTATACTGCATAGGAGCCTGAGGGTTGGCGCATCTCCGGAGTATTGATTGATCATTCCCTTGTTCGCTGCCTGCGGCACCGGTATCGTAAGTGTGATAGGCTTGTGGAACTTTCTTCGTCTCGGCTCGACCGTAACGATTGGTGATACAGCGACACGATTTCCGAGAAGCTTAGCGACGAGTTCAGCCGGTATCGGATGAGCCTGCAACGTTTCGTACATGTTTTTTGGAGGATCGATTGAGCGCGAGTATTTTCGAGCAGGGTCGTGTGCACAAGCTTAACATGTACCTCATCGAGCGATGTCAGACAGGCAGAAAAAAAATAAATCTTTTTTTTTCCAAAACTGGGATCAAATTCTGAATGAGAGTATCGTCATTTGTTTGGGTATAGTTCCTTCAGTTTTCCCCTTTATTTTCTTTCATTATGTGAGAAATCGCAGAACTTGATGATCTTCGGAATAAGATACGGTTGACATGATACAGACATTTTGAGGTGTATGAGAAGGCGACTTTTTTGTTACCTGGAGGCCAACACGGATTTTTTT